>CM029014.1:84776551-85039051 GCA_016801055.1 Panax notoginseng
CGAAAGATTTAAAAGATGGAAATTAACCCTAAATAAATTAAATGTGATTTGTGCTTATATTATTGTGTATTATGTACTAATCAACATGTTATGTGTTATTGTAGATGTCGATCGATAGATTAATGTATAGAGATATACACGTGGTGAGCGAGGAGTCCGTGAACAGAGTAGAGCCTATACCTATGCCTATAGAGGAAATACCATTAGTGATTCTAGAAGAATTGGAGCCAGATGATTATTTTTTTAAGGAGGACTATTCCGACGGAACTATAGGATTGGCATCATACCTTGATATAATGATAGATGTGGAGGATGATATGGAGGTAACATTGGTTAATACGGTAATGTATGCACTAGAGCCAACACCTATAGCTACAATAAGGGCATTGTATCTCTCGGTGCTTGACTGTAACGTGCAACTGCATAATATTGTACAGAACTAGAAAGAGGAGATTAGTGATCTCTATGAGGCCCACTAGGTTCAATTGCATTGATGACTTCCTCATTTGTCAAATCAGCATCATATTTAGTGATGCCTTAATGACTACAAATAAATAAAATACATTTTGATATTTTTAAATAATTTTTTGTCTAACCGAAACAATTAGCATAGACATACGAATTACAGTATTGATTTTGAAATTCACTAGTTCAATCATTTGATCCAATATTTTTCAAGAAAATAGAAGTGCAAACATCAGCACAAAGTCAATAAATTTTGAAAATCTAGCAAAGCTAGAAGATTTGGAATATCTATTTTTCTCCATCAACTTCAATCTTTAATCCATTACTTCATTACTTACTAATTCATTTTATTTCTGGTACCACCAATGCACTTATACTAAATATTCTTATATTTTAACTTACAATCTTCCTATACCCCCTATATAGTTCATCAAACTCACCACACATTGGAAGTTCAGGAACTTACCACAATAATATGAGTTTAGGAACTTGTCCTAGCAATATGTAGTCCAAGAACCCATCAGGGACTGTCCACATTCTTAGGGGTTCAAAAACATACATATGATTATGAGTCATCAACTTACCATAAGTATAAGTTTTAAGAACTCGCACCTAATCATATAATAACTAATAAATCTTAATAGTTTCTTACTATCAAATATACACATGAGAAAATAATCACCTTTTCACCACATATACATTAATAGCGCGACACCAATATTTCAATGATTATCATTGTGATAAACTGAGTGCAATCACAAAACCCTCACCCATGCAAAGGTTTGTACAACTTCACCATCACATGAGTCCTCAATTGAAATCTCACCTAACTTTATCTTGCTCATAACTTGTTCTTTACTCGATACAAATTTTTCGTATCTCATCATTTATAAATCCTCGCGACTTTGCCTCGTACTATTTCATAGTACATTTTCTTATAGCATCAAGCTATAACTATTCATTCATTACAGATCATCTATCATTTTACAACTTCACCAGATCACGTCGTGACCTTATTCTACAATCATCTTCTTTATGATTCCTTTCTTATATTATGATCATTTTGGTTTTATGATCCTCATTACTTCCCCTTTAGTTATGTTGTCTTTTGATTATTCAACTCAATTTTAACTCTTCAGGTTCTTCTTTGAACCCACACATATTATCTTAACTTGTTTCATAAGCATTCTCTAAATTTATGATCAATTAAACTCTATTTGAGTTCCTTATTATTACTTTAATCACCTTCATCTTGTAGACATCGTCTATTTAATAACACTTAACATCTTACTACTAGAGTCAGGTAACTCCATATTCATGTCTTTTATAAGTCTTCAATATTCCTCTTTGAACCTTCTCATATATATTTTAATCCCTTCTCTATACATTTCTTAAATTTATTTCTTATTGATCAAACTCTATCTGAGTTTATTCTTTATCATCTTCTCCTTTATTCTCTAAGGTTATAGCCTAGGGTACTCTTACCTAATATTTATAACCTACAACTTTGATACCAACTATAACGACCCCAAAATTCATACAATTCATCTTTCAACTTCGGTCGTTAATAATATGTCTAACTTCAGATTTTACATCATTATTCGATGTTAAACTTAATAAAATACGGAATAATTAAAACTTTTATGTCTTCTTACTTTAATTCCCTGAATCAAAACCTCTTTCATCTACACATCTCTGAATCAAATTATTTTATAATTCACTTCATCAAATTTATTATATAAAATCTTACATTTCAATCTGATAACCTTTACATATCAGATAATTCAAACTTTACAGTTTATCATTACATAATCATTGTGATTTATCAAGTACATTTCTCAAAACATTTATGTTTACCTACCTTTGAATCATACTTAGTTTATTATTCACTTTATCAGAGTAAATAGACTAAAACTTACATCCAGGTTCAATACCCTTTATACAATGGGCAAAACTTAAACTTTTTAACTCAACATCTATTAAACATCATACATTATCCGGAACTTTAAACATGGTTCAAATAATAACAACTTAGCCAAAGTATCTAAATCTTCATGCATTACATCTGATTCACGTATTTCAAGTAGCATATAGCGTTACCTTGAATCCTTAACATGTAAAAGTGATTATTTGCAAGGTTGAGCTCGACAACCCATCAAAATCTAATAGTTTTCATGCATCATGTAGCACATAATAATATGCTCAAAATACATCTTATAAACATTAGACTAAAATAACATACATGCTGCAATTCACATAACAAGTATAAAGATTGAGTTCCTTACTCAATCAACATTCTTTACTCAATCAACGTAGTCATAAATTGACTTTAACGTTTCATACTTTCAACATATATAACACGTCATGCTCTTTGTAATAAAGATTTAAAATAGTTCATCATCAAGTTCACATAGCAAATAGGAACTGAAAGACTTGCCTTGATCATTGTTTACCAATAATAGTTTAATAGCTTACAGCTATATGCACTTAACGTTCCCTACACAATTATATAATCATGCACATCAGCTATTAGTCACATAGCAACGCATAGTAGTTGTAATGTAAACTTTACTTTACGTCTCATAATCCTTCCTATTATCAATACACAATGTTCAATTTGATTGTGTTAACTTTCGACTTATATCTCACTATATTTCTTCTTAGGTCATACTCGAAGTTCATTCAAATGTCTAAGTCTTGCTAGGACTCCTTATTGATTTTATATTAACCCCATTCCATATCTTATAATATTCATTTCAATTGAATTGAAACACATTTTATGTTCATTAACACTTGTCACGGCGTTTTGACGTTCATTCGTCATACGCCCGATTCGTCTCTCTTGTGTGTGTACTTAGTATGCTTATACAACTTATCTAATACATAATTTATTAATGTTAAGTATCATTATAATTACTAATATTCATGTTTTATAACTTAGAACAACATCTTTTATCGTCAGAAGCATTACACTTGCGTACGTGCATGTCCGACGCCCTCTGATTGCCTCTAAAAACACAATAGTCCTAAAGATAACCATTTTGACCCCTATTCCCTACCTCAAATCGAATAACTTATAGAACAAAAGTTGTAGGTCTATTCTTCCTCGTTCCGGATCATCTTGAATCGCGTCAATTAGAGTTCTTATGCAAACGTTATGTCTATTTTACTAAAATAGGTCAAAACAGTCACACCTGACACACTTTAGGCGCGGCCGCGCCCATTTTCTTCACATTTCCAGCGCTCCCGTGCTCTCTAGCAGCTCCTAGCTATGTACCCACTCTCATGGGTAGTGCGCGCGCGCTCGGCTTCGCCCAGATTCCAGATTTTTGTAATGTTTTTATGCACATACTTCAAAACTTCATAACTTCTTCATTTTAAGTCAGAATTAGTTGGTTTTCAACTCTTTGAACTCATTATACTCTGAATTACTCATCTACATAATAATTATAACACTTCAAAAACATTAATAATTCATTTTAAGGGTTCTAATTCAGTGTTCGTGTTATATTTTCATGTTTTAAACATATTTAACAAATTCTTTCACTACAAATTCGTTTTACATCCGTTTTGACTCATTCAACTTGGGTTGTTTTCGTTTTTCATCATACTAACAACATTTATAATAAATTTCAAATTATATCGTGAACACATCATCAATTTTTTATTCTAAAACAAGCATTAATGCACATATATCTATAAAACTCAATTTCGTCTTGTTTAATCATACTTTCATGAAATTTGTCACCCTAAGAGCCACTTTTAGATGTTATAAAATGGGTTATACCAACCCATAAACATATTTATTCAACAACTTATCAAATCATACAACCAAATAACTTCTATAGAAAACTCAAGAATAGAGGTTTGAGGTTTTAGAATTGATTCTTACCTTAAATCTTCTTTAGTTAACCAATGATGGAAATTGCTTAATCAATCTTCTTCTTCTTCTGTGATTCCCTAGATTTCTTTCTCTAACTTACATAGAATTCCCTCCTCACCAAACTATCCTTTTCTCGGCTTAAGCAAAATGAGCGTATGAATAAAGAATACGTGAACTTAAGTTAAGTTATCAGTTATACTAAGGAAAAGTCTCCAGCCGTTAAAAACATGTAGAGTCTCTAAGCCTAGTTTGGCTAACTCCATTAGACTGTCTTCTTGTTTTTTATAATATTCCTTTTACTATATGATACCTATGTCACACTACACTTTATTGCTAAATTATTTAGCTAGCTACATTAAATAATTATTATGAAAGCCCCAAATCTAGGTCTCAAATCACCACGGATCTGGTACAATCATTCAATCACTATTGCAGAAGATATAAGCATAAATTATTTATACAATAAACTTTACACACTATTCCCCAAGGTCGAGTAATCTTAACTTGTACACAATTCATAAACTATCTAACATATAATGTTATTATTATATATAACTGTTACAATTAAGCTGCACATAAAATCCCAAGCTGAACTTTTCTTTGACTTTTCCTTATATCCGACGTATTCGTCTTAATCTGCAATGTTAATCATGATATAGCAAGGGTGAGCAATAAGTTTGCCCAGTAAATTTAAGTTCAATAAATTAAGATATATCATGATTGAAAGAATTAAACAAAAGCTGGCTAGAGTTCTTCAATATAATTGCAAATTGGCATGAACAAAATTTTACACAGCTGAACGAACATGAAACATGAACATATATATATATATATATATATATATATATATATATATATATATATATATATATCTGGATCGAATGGTAATGAAGGTGATCAGCCTTTCATACCTGATGAATACATGCAGTATGCACAGAGTGCGATTTAATAATTCTTAAACATGACAATCAGGAATGATTAACCACAAGTATATTTAAATGAAACAACTCGAGATTGAGTTAAAAAAAACTTGCCTGTTCCGATGATTATCGTTACACATTTTAATAAGCTTTGTCTGAAGACCTAATATATAAATAATATCGATATACAAATTAGAATAATATCATCACAGTATTTAGAATAACCTAAACACATAACCCTATCAGTCTATACAACACATAAGACCTAGTATCAAGTCAAACTATTTCAGTCTGAGTTGAAACCAACACAATTTCGTCATCCCGACGACCTAATCGAATAATTCTCGAGTTTAAGTTCAATTAAACTCTTCTTAAACACTTAACAATTATCTTAGATAATTATATTATCAGTCAAAATATTTTTCATAAGCTCGTAATAATTTTTAAATAAGTATTATCATTTATCATAATTTTTCAATCACTACTCGTATTTAAATGATTTAAATACAACTTAATTCCATTATCATTAATATTTATTTAATACTAAATATTAATAAAAATCATAACATAATATTATAATATATTTATAATATATCAAAGTATTTTTAATACCTTAAAAATCATATTTATATGATTTTCAAACCTTTAAATTCCTTATCCGATAATTGTTATTAATATTAAAATATTAATATTTCATGACAAAATATCAAAAGTTATATTTTATAACTTAAAATATTTTTATAACACTTAAATCATTTTTATATGATTTTTAAATCATTAATTCTATTTTTTTCATAATTTATTTAATATATTTATTAAATAAATTAAATACCATTAATATTAATTAATTAATGAAATTCATCACAAAATACCAAAAGTCATTAAAAATAACTTAAAATATTTTCTTATACCATAATATAATTTTTCATGATTTTTCAAGTATTAAAATAATTTTTAAATAATTTATTTATTATTATAATTAAATACCATTATTATTCCAAAAATATTAAATATTCATGAAATATATTCAGAATAATTAAAAACTAATTTTCAGGCTTTAAAATAATTTTTAGAAATTTATTTTGTATTTTTAATAAATAAAAATCATTTTGTTCTAATTATTTAATAAAATAATTATTTTCAGAAATTAATCGTCGCTAAAGGGGCATATAGCGACGAAACTGTCGCTATAGGTGTTCTTGAGTTGTTCTTCATCAAACCCAGATCTTCATCCCCAGTGTGGTTCTTTCCGCAAGTAGCACAAGTTTCAAGCTTCTTCTTTTGTTTACTTCCTTGTTGTCCTCCCGTATTCGAATTCTCACTCCATTTTCTTTTCGGGTTGTTATTTCCACCATTGCTTCTACTAGCCTTGTTTTCATTCTCATTCTTTCTCTTCTTCTGTTCTTGGCTATACTTGGTTAAGGCATCGCTTCCACCTTCTGCGATAATTGCCTTTTCCAGTACTGCCGCAAACGTGTTTAACTAGAACATTGAAACCTTACTATAAAGCCAGGGCTTCAACCCTTGTTCAAACTTTCTTACCTTTCGCTCGTCGGTATTAACTTGATAAGTGGCAA
This sequence comes from Panax notoginseng, assembly GCA_016801055.1. Lineage (NCBI taxonomy): Eukaryota > Viridiplantae > Streptophyta > Magnoliopsida > Apiales > Araliaceae > Panax > Panax notoginseng. The sequence continues at coordinate 84,783,397 of CM029014.1, forward strand.
ATCTAGCCAACTCGTTAAACTTCGCAGCAAATTCTGGCACAGTCATGGTTCCTTATTTTAACTCCAAAAACTAAACTTCCAACTGATTTCGAGAACTAGTCAGAAAGTACATTTCGAAAAACATTTCTTTAAACATATCCCACGTTCTTATTCCCTGTCCCCTACGAACTTTATTTTCCTGCCACCAATAGCTAGCTTCACACTTCAACATAAACGCTGCAAAAGCGGTCTTCTGATCCTCATTGACCCTGGAAACGCCAAACACCTTCTCCATTTCCATGATCCAGGTTTGGGCTTCAACTGGATTCATAGACCCTTGAAATACTGGTGGTCCAACTGCTTTGAAGTCCTTGATAGTCGTAGCTTGAGCTTGCGGTTGATTCGCAAGTGCTCCCGTCAACAAAGTCACCAACTGCTGAACCAGATTAGCGTTGGCCTCATTATTATTGTTAGTAGACACCTCAAGAGGTGGTTGTTGGCATGATTGTCTTCTTCTAGGAGGCATTTTCTATTAAAATATTCGCTTATTAGTTCACTATTCAATTCCTTGAATATTTTAAAGTTTAACTTTAAACATTCTACGATTTAAGCTATAACACATAACATTTCAATAAACTTTGATATTTTTTATTCATTTAAAACTTTTCAAACATACTAAGGATAACATCTCTGCTTCCAACATTCATTTTCCTAAACTACACAAGTTTCAGGATTACATATTCATCCTATCCCTTTATTCATCTCAAAATAAGGGATTTACAGTGTATTTATTCACATACTTAACCACATATCACTATTATTCTTATTCTTTCTATTTGGGCATATTAAGATGTCGAGAGGCTTCTCTACGCTCTTCCTCTATAATACGATATGTCGTCCTACGATCCATCACGAACCACAGCGAGTCTTCAAATTGAGGTGGGTAATAAAAGACTCGATCCTGGGCCCTATCTATTGCATAATTAAAGGCATAATCTATCTCCTCAGAGTCCTCCTCCTCAGGATCAGACACATGTTCATCTTCCTATTCTTCCTCAGCAATCAATAGAGAAGGCTCCCTCTGAATCAGCTGTTCCCGCACAATGTGGACATCTCAGGGTTCCTCATCTCTAGGTATCAAATGTATCTCCTCCCAAGCTTGACTGGATCCTCCAACGCTAGACATCCTAACAACAAAATACTTTTAAGACATTCTTTGATACTCGCGAGCACATAAGTTATTAACACATAGCACATAATGTCTTTTATTGTTTAGCTTCAATAAATCTTCTCAATTCATTCCTTAGAACTCGATAAAAGTTTGACATCACTATGTTTTCTGTCTCCTTAAAGGTTACTTCCTAAGGTTTTTCCCACCTAAAGTTCATAACCTAAAGCTTTGATACCAACTTGTGACACCCCCAAATCCGGGTACTCCATTCCCACTGGATTTGGTGCTCACTAACCAAAACAATTACATCTAACTAACCGTAATAAAGGATAAAACATAACTTGAATAACTTAAGCAATAATCTTCCCCGTTAAAGGGTTACATCAATAAAAACAATCCCAGGTAAACAAACCTTAAACTATTACATGAGTTTGCGGAATACATCACATAAATAAATTAAGTCTTATAATATAATTCTTTGAAATAAAATCACATAAATCTTCAACACTTGGACATCTTGCCCTTTCCTTTGCTAGAAGACGGTTCGTCAACTCTCTCAACTTTAGCTGCAGTGTTAATTGTAAGAGTGAGTAAACAGTTGCTCAATGATATAAAGAGTAATAACAATATCAACAAGAGTATGAACAACGAATGCTGAATAATGGTGAACTTGTTCTACAAATCAGAATAGAAAACAAGTTTAAATTTAATATCTGAGGGTCTTTAAGACCATGAACTATGTCCCCGGTGATTAGGTATTACTACCCCAACCTTAACAGTCATTTAAACTATAAAGACCCTACTTAACGTACTTAGGGGGATCAGCTCTTTGTACCATGTATTGTGCACAAACATCTAAACGTTAACACGTACAAAATCCCCTATATTAGGGTTGTTCATCGTAGTCTAAGTTTAGGATTTCCGCACTAAAGAAAGTTTAGCTCGGAACTAGCTTATCAGTGGTTCTAGAATTTTAGAACACTATTCCATCATAGATTAGTTCAATAAATAAGAGTTCGCTTACTATTTAAAGGTTCAACACGATAATATAGAATTGAACACGATTATTTAAGTCAAAGTTTGAGTGACGACAATATACGTTTGAATAGACATGGTATATATATACAAAGTACTACATTCAAAAGAGTTAGAACAGTCTCATTAGAATCAATGTTTTAAAACAGTATATGCTTTGAATAGCAATAACAAGAAAGAGGAATATGAAACTCGCTCGATGTAACGAATTAGGTTACAAGAGCATATTCAACCATACATAAGATAGAATCAATAGGCTTGCTCAACTTTAATATATGATTTACAAAATGATAATTTAGAACTAGAAAGCTTGCTTGACAATAACAAATATCGGAATTATGAAACTTGTATTTATTATAAAGAGAATGAAGTTAGAGAACTTGCCTCGGGTGTAAGCTACACAAATATAATAAATGTTTGCCAATTACTCTACATATACCATTAGAATCACAATACCAATTAGTTATATTAATATTAACTTCATTAGTTTAATTTTCATTTTAATCAAGTTTATAATCCTTAACTTGGGACTTGATTATCCTACTCATTCACGTAACACGAAATTGAATTCTCAATTATATCATAGTATATGACATGTTGATTGCGAAACAATTCCAATTCTCACGACCTCATATTCCAAGCTCACACAACTTATTAGTTCATAAATTATAGTTTTAACGTTGTGATTACAATATGTTATTATGTCTTATAACATGTTTTAGGGTCATTAAAATAAGTTACTTTAGCATTTTCAAAGTTATGTTGTTAACAGCTCAACACTGGGTCTGACTGACCACTGGCGCGGCCGCGCCATGGTTACCTTAAGATCTGACGCACCCGCACCCAGAGGCAGCGCGCCCGCGCTCGGCACCAGAAATAGTTTTGCAGAAACTCGAACACAGTCTCTGTTCTAGGCCAAAAATTCCAATTTCACGATAACATGGATGACCTACACACTACAAACTTAACTAAAGTCACATAGCATATACACACAATCCTTCTAACACCTAAAACAACTTACATAACCAAATTTAGAAGATTAAAACCTTGTTTTTACCAATTTCTTCATATTTTAACACTTTTAGCAAATTTGATTGTCACAACTTCGTTTCTTAACCAATTGACATGATCCAAATTACGTTGTTTTCGTTTCTTGATATACTAACACAATCTAACACCAATTTACGGATTATATCACATGTTGAGCATCAAATTTTATACTTAAAGAAACCTTTTTTCATGCATAAACACTGTTATTTGCTTTTCTTCTTGCAAACCCAATTTCATGCATTTTGATGACCAATAATTGTGTATATATATTGACAATAATAGATTCTACAAAAATAACACACACACACACACACACAGAAATATATATATATATATATATATATATATATATATATATATATATATATATATATATCAACAATCCAACATACTTCCAATAACAAAATCAAAACTAACAGTTAAAATTAAAGTAGGTTGTACCTTGATTTAGCAAAATGATTAGCAAACCCTTCTCTTCCTCTTGACAATCTTAGAGAATTCTCTCTAGATCTCACTCTCAACTTCCTCTATGTATTTCTTAGTTAGCCATAGGAAAAGAAATACGCGTATTATAATTGGCTTTGGCATCTCTCTCCCACGTTCGTTAGGTACAAACCCAACAGGTTGCGTCCGTTAAAATAAGCCAAAGGCCACAAGGTCTTGTTTGGCTAAACATAACTTCCCCCCTACTAGATTATTTTTATATTATTTATATTATATAGTTTTATTTGTCACACATGTAACCAATTTACATAACTTACAATTATAGTTATAATAGTTATAATTTTTATTATAATAATACTTATGATTAATAAATTATTATACATCTAATTTAATTATTAAATTAGACTAGAACAACATTTCATTTTATTTAATTTATTTATTTCATTAAACCAAATCTTTAAATAATAAAATTATCATTAATCAATTTAGTTACTAAATTATTGCACCACAATTTCATCAATTATTTATTTTTCTCAATAAAAAAATTATTTAAAATATTTATTTAATTTAATAAATTTTTAAATTAATTACAAAATTTCTTGATAATTACATAAAGTTTTAAATATGAACTTGATAAATTATATACACTTTGAGTTAGGAACTTGTGAGCATGCTTATGTGGTCTAGTTAGGTATATAAGAAAGTATAATTTATAGTAAGTGAAGTAGTTTTTCATGCTTGGTTGGTTAACATGAGATTTTCAAAAGAAACCTTCAGAGTTGAAAACTAGTTTTGTCAATAACTACGTTACAAGTATTCTGAAATTTGACCATCATGTTATGGTGTGTTATGCCTATAGACATGATTGACATTAATGCATGGCTAGCCATACATATTGTAAAATAGTTGAGCATGGATTAGGAAAAGTCTAAATGATATAGAACTTCATAACTTGAAATACATGACTAAACTAACGTAATCATGTATAGTTGAGACTTATTGACCGCATAACATATGTATAACGGCTAAATGTAAAAGACTTTGTTAATTGAACACTTAAATCCTTGATTAAAATGGATAACGACCTATGTTAAAGATAAGATGTAGGGTTGAACTTAGTTATCAACATCCTGACATGTGTGTTTTGCATGATTCTTCATATTTGTTCAAGACGGGTTACCTTGGGATTCTGCAAGAACAACCATGTCTTGGTTTGAACCAAGAGCAGCGCGGCCGTGCCACTCCTTAGTGCGAACCAAGCGCGGTCGCGCCAATATTCAGAATGGACAGAGCCTGTTTAAGTATAACCTGAACTTGATGCATGCTTGTATTGTTATCTTAACCTGCAATATATGCTTAGTGGTATGTCCAGATGTCAATGAGCATACTAGCAATAGAATCATAGGTTTGCTATGTATTTACAAACTTTCAAATGTTGAGTTACCTATGATTACAAGCTATGATTATTAAGTAATGATTAGGAACCATGTTATTTGATTCAGTGTCTTACAAACTGATTTTGTGTTATGTGTATGTAAAGTACGTAATGACTTAAGTATAGGATTATACTGTTAAGTTAGAATCGTATGTGTATGATAAACTTACATATCGAGTTTGTGTATCGGATGTACATAACTAATGAATATCCTATATTCGTAATTATGTTATAATAGGGTTCAAAAAGTATCAATAAGCTAAAGGTTGATAAACTATGCTTGAGGCAAGTTTTCTAACTTATACGACTTGAATATTATGCAAGTATCTAAACCTTATCTCTTTGATGCAAGTATCCTAACCTATGCATTTACTTTATACAAAGAATCTATGATTACACAAGTTTCCTATCTTACACAACTTACAATTTATGCAAGTACTCGCACCCTACTCTTTATTGAGCATTACTTGAGCTTGTACTATTATTGGTTGTACAAGTAAACAATTGAAAGTATGATTCTTATCTTATGACATAATGCTTCATAGTTAGAATAGAGTTGTTTATATTCTTTAAACTTTCATTTCGAGTATTGAACTTATAATTGTTCTTATATACATTTAAAGAGCGGTCTATGCCCTTTGATTCGGCTAGACCTAAATCATAATTTGAAAGTGATCCAAACCAATTGATTGGTGAGGAATCTTGTATTAACTGAGATGAACAACCTTCTTTGAAGGGGAAACTATAATTGTCGGGAGACCGACGTGCGCTCTTAAGTTTGATTAAACGATATGCATAACGTAGGGTACTTTAGGTTGATCACCTGTTGTACTCATTTTTGTTGGATTTTTAGTATAATACTATTAATTCTAGTAGAAGTTCATAGTCCTTAGTGACTTCTCAGTATTCATTACTTTGAAATCTTGAATTGATTAAGCGTTAAATTTTATTGATAACTTTATGTCCTTAGCGACTATTGTTGAGAGTCATCGATACTTCTTGCTATTCTTGAACTATCATTATTGTTGTACCCTTGAGAATTTAAAACTATATTGAACACCCTTATTGCTATATTACTTGTTGAGCAAACTTGTTGCTCATTCTTGCTTCCCTAAAAATATTTTAGTTAAGGCAGAGCAAAGCGGACCCTCGGGCACTGATAAGGGCAAGGGCAAAGTTACGGAGTAGCTTCATATTATTCAGAAGTTTTATGATTATCTTAAGACATATTGTGTTATGTATTAGTTATGTTTAATCTATGTTTAAGGTATGTAAGAGATGTTTTAAGTTACAAAACCTTGGGACGTGAATGATTATATTAAATAAATGTAATCAATTCTGTTATTTCCGTTGCATGAGATATTATTTAGTCATTAGATTTGTAGCATGTGACGAACCGAATTCGAGACGTGAGTGGTCTTAATTTGGGTGTGTCACAGGTTGGTATCAGAGCTGTAGTTATAAACCTTTGGAGCGAGAGTCCTTATAACTTAAAAGATAGAGAGAGATGAAACTCATATAGAGTTTTCCTAAAGAAAGACTTAGTGTGTTATGGAATATAATTTCATTCTATACAATGAACTTATATTTTATTTAACATCCTAATGGAGTTGTTATTTGCTTATCTTGTGTTTGTGGTTGTAGGATGACTGACATGAGAGGACCCAGTAGAGTGATAGAGGGGGAGCCGCATAACGTACACGTAGTGTATGAGGCATCATTGATAGCTGAGCCCATTTAGGCAGTGGGTCATATCGATGATGAGGATGAGGAGGAGAAGATGGAGCCGTTTCCCGAAGTGTCTGATCCAGAGGAGGAGCCTATGGAGGATGAGCCCATGGAGGACTCTGATGAGGCTACATTCGAAGACCGGATGTAACGATCGAGAACTTTATAATTTAATCTAAATATTTATTGAATTAAATAAATATTTTAAATAATTTATTTATTGAGGAAAATAAATAATTGATGAATTATGGTGAATTAATGTAATAACAAAATTGATTAAAGTTAATTAAATTAAATAATGATAATTTATCTGGAGGATTTAATTTAAAGAAATAATTAAATTAAATCAATTGCTTAATATTTAAGGAAATAATTAAATTAAATGAATTGTTTAATTTAAAGGAAATAAATAAATTAAATAAAGTGATGTTTCTAATTTATTAATTAAATTAGATATATAATTATTTGTTATTCATAAATATAATTATAATAGAAATTATTTTAATTACCATTACAAGTTATTTATATTAATTAAGCTAAAGTTATTTGGTTAACTAGAGTGTGACACATGAAATCATGTAATATAATATTATTAAAATAATTTAGTTTGGGAAATAGGTGCTTAGCCAAACAAGGCCTTTGACCTATTTCTAACTGACGCATTTTTCTTTTTTTTTAACTGACGTACGTGGGATTGTGGCCAGTTTATATTTCCTACGCGTCTTATATTTTTTCCCTAAGGCTAGTTATCACTGAAGAGCAGAGAGGGCTTGGATAGAGATAAGAGAGAAAAACACAGAGGAGGTTGAGAGTGGGAGCTTGAGAGAATTTTTTGTGATTATCAAGTGGAAGAGAAGGGTTGGCTAATTGTTTTGCTAATCAAGGTATAAACTATCCCTATTTTAACTTTTAGTTTTGGTATATATATATTCTATGTGATTGGATATCACGTGAATTGTAGTATATATATATATATATATATATATATATATATATATATATATATATATATATATATGTTCAATTAGTTTTGCAAAATCTGTTAATCATCATATATGGTTGATGCTTGTTTGTTAAAATACATGAAATTTGGGTTTGTAGGGAGAAAAATATATAACAGTGGTTATACATGAAAATTGGCTTTAGAAATTACCAAATTTTGTGCCTTATATGTGTTGAAATCTGCAAATTGAAGTTGGATTGTGTTAATACGTGAAGAAATGAAGGCGGCGTAGTTTAAATTATGTCAAATGATTAAAGAAACGAATTTATGGCGATCGAATTCGCTAAAGGTGTCAAAAATATAGTTTTCATAAGAAAACATAAAATTTAAGGAATTAAATTAGTTTAAATTGATGTTTAATTGTTCTAAGTTGATGAATATTTGAGGAAACATGTTTGTGTTAGTTTTATATCAATTGCATGTGTTAATTTCACTATTTTGTGGGTGAAATTCGTGTTAGTTGGGCTAAAAAAATGGAACACTGTTGCTGCGTTTCTAGTTCTGTCTGTGCACTAGCGCAGCTGCGCCAATGCTAAGGCCAGAAACGGTGCAGCTGCACCAGCGCAGCTGTGCCAGTCCCAAGCGCAGCTGTGCTATACTCTAGTTTGAGGCAGTGAAGTCTGCTTATTTACAGGTCATGTGTAGAGGACTTATATTGGTTAAGCATGCATGTTAATGATGCTAAGACATAATATAAACTATAATAATTGATTGTAATGTGTTGTAATGCAAAGTGTAAAGATTTTAAATAATTATTTAAATATGTTATGAAATGAAACCGAATGTGATGTTTTCAAAGTTAGAGATGAACGATTAAGTTATGTTGGATCGTAATGAGATTTTAGATTCGTTAAGAATGTTAACCAACGTGGTTAGATGTTAGGTTAAGGTTATGACCTAAATGATGGGTTATACCCATAAAGCTAATATTCATACAACTAATTGTTATTGTGATTCCAATGATATGTGTAGGGTAATTGGAGAATATTTTACACTTGTGTAGCTTATATACCAGACAAGTTTCTAAACCTTAACTCTTTACATTGAGCAAGCTTTCTAACTTCATTCTTTTCTTATTGAATGCAAGTTTCTAAACCTTACCTCTTTTTATTGAGCAAGCCTAATCTATCTTGTGTATGTTTGTACAAGCTCTTGTAACCTAATTTGTTATTTCGAGCGAGTTTTATTTTCTAAATCTTGATATTATTATTCAAAGCATATATTGTTCTAATACATTGATTCAAATGAGATTGTTCTAACTCTTTTGGATATAGCACTTTGCATGTGTATCGTGTTTATTCAATTATATTGTTGATATCCGATCTTTGACTTCGATAGCCTTGTTCAGTTATACACTCTTGTATTAAACCTCCAAGTAGTAAGTAAACTCTTATTGATTGAGTTAATTTATAATAGAATAGTGTTCTAAAATTCTAGAAACACTGATAAGCTAGTTCCAAACTAAACTTTCATTAGTGCGGAAATTCTAAATTCAAACTGAGACGAACAACCCTAACATAGGGGATTTTGTACGTGTAACGTTTAGATGTTTGTGCACAATACATGGTACAAAGGCTGATCCCCCTAAGTACGTTAAGAAGAGTCTGTATAGTCTAATGACTGTTAAGGTTAAGGTAATAATACCTAAATACCAGAGACATAGTTCGTGGTCCTAAGACCCTCAGATATTAAAGTTTGAACTTGTTTTCTATTTTTGATTCGTAGAACAAGTTCATTATTGTTCAGTATTCGTTGTTCATTCTCATGTTATTATTATCATTACTCTTTATATCAGTGAGCAATTGTTTGCTCACTCTTGCAATTAACAATGCAGCTAAAGTCGAAAGAGGTGATGAGCCATCTACTTGCAAAGGAAAGGGCAAGATGTCCAAGTGATGAAAAATTATTTAGAATTTATTTAAATGCATGATGTTATAAGACTTGTTTTCTTTTATGATGTATTCCGCAAACTGATGTAATAATTTAAGGTTAGATTACCTGGGATTATTTATGAGATGTAACCCTTTGATGGGAAAGATTATTGTTTAAGTTATTTAATGTTTTATCCCTTATTATGGGTAGTTAGATGTAATTATTTTGATAGTGAGCACCAAATTCGGTGGAAATGAAGTACTCGAATTTGGGAGTGTCACAAGTTGGTATCAAAGCTTTAGGTTTTGAACCTTAGGTGGGGAAACCTTAGGAAGTAACCTTTAAGAAGTCAGAAAACATAGTGGTGTTTAACTCTTATCGAGTTTTAAGGAATGGATTAAGGTATCCATTGAAGCTAAACAATAAAAGACATTATGTGCTATGTGTTAATAACTTATGTGCTCGCGAGTATCGATAATGTTAAGTAAAACTTAAAATATTTTGTTGTCAGGATGTCTAACGAAGGAGGATCTAGTCCAGCTAGGGAGGTGATACCTCAGGTACCTAGAGATGACGAACCCCGGGATATTCACGTTGTGCAGGAACAGTTGATTCAGGAGGATGAGCCTGTGACCGATCTTGAGGAGGTTAGTTCTGAGGAGATAGAGGAGGATGATGAGGAAGAGGATCCTGAGGAGTTTCCACCAAACTCCATATCAGCTAAGATGTATAACGCTCTGTATGACCGTAACATAGAATTACAGGATAATGTAGAGGAACTGAAGGAGATGGTTGAGATGCATCATGCTACGATGGAGCAGAAGGATGCGGAGATTCAAGAACTCGACTCACGCCTTGGAAACACAGAGTGGGACTTAGTGCAAATGAAAGGTCAGCATGAAGATTTGTTGACAGTGAACGAGAAGATGAAGACTGACATGGAGAAATTAAAAGATGACTTCAAAGAAGAATCAGATAAGCGTGCAAGAGCAGAGGATGCTTGGATGAAGGCGACTCAACGTACAGACCGTGTTGAGGCTAAGGTCCAAGTGAAGAAAGCCAAGATGAACGAGATAGATTATGCTTTTAATTCTACGATTGATAGGGCCCAGGATCGAGTTTATTATTACCCACCTCAGTTTGAGGGCTCGCTGTGGTTCGTGATGGATCATAGAACAGCATATCGTATTATGGAGGAGGAACGTCGAGAAGCCTTACGATGTCTTAATATGCCAAGATAGAATAAGAGTGATAATAATATGTGGTTAATTATGTGAATAAATAAACTGTGAATCCCTTATTTGAGATGAATAAAGGGATAGTATGAGAATGTAATCCTGAAGCTTGTTTAGTTCAGGAAAGTGGATGTTTATAGCAGATATGCTATCTTTAATATGTTTTAAAACTTTATGAATGAATAAAAGTTTATTTGAAATGTTATGTGTTATAGCTTTCATTTTGGAATGTTTAAGTTAAACTTCAAATACTCAAGACGTTGAGTGATGAACTAATAAGCGTATATTTTAACAGAAAATGCCTCCTAGAAGAAGACAACCACCTCCTGAGGGGTCTACTAATAATAATAACGAGGCCAATGCTAACCCGGTTCAGCAGTTGGTAACTTTGTTGACGGGAGCACTTGCGAATCAACCGCAAGCTCAAGTCACGACCTTTAAAGAATTCAAAGCGGTAGGACCGCCAGAGTTTCAAGGGTCTATGAATCCAGTGGAAGCCCAAACATGGATTTTTGAAATGGAAAAGGTGTTCGACGTTGCTAGAGTTAACGAAGACCAGAAGATCGCGTTCGCAACGTTCATGATGAGGCCTGAAGCTAGCTACTGGTGGCAGGCAAATAAGGTTCGTGGGGGATAGAGAATGATAGTGTGAGATAGATTTAAGGAGATGTTATTTGAAATGTATTTTCCAGCGAGTTCTCGGAATCAGTTGGAAGTGCAATTTTTGGAGTTAAACCAAGGAACGATGATGGTGCCAGAATATGCTGCGAAGTTTAACGAGTTGGCAAGGTTTGCCACATATCAAGTCAATACCGACGAGCGTAAAGTGAGAAGGTTCGAACAAGGATTGAAACCCTGGCTTTATAGCAAGGTTTCAATATTCCAATTAAATACATTTTCGGCTGTTTTGGAAAAGGCAATTATTGCGGAGGGTGGAAGCGATGCCTTGACCAAGTACAACCAAGAACAGAAGAAGAGGAAGAATGAGAATGAAAATAAGGCTGGTGGAAGTAACATTGGAAGTAACAGTCAGAAGAGAAAGTGGAGCAATAATTCGACTGCGGGAGGACAGTAGGGAAATCAGCAGAAGAAAAAGTTTGAATCTTGTGCGACATGTGGAAAGAACCATAATGGGGTATGTTTGAAGGGAAAGTGGGTGTGTTTCAACTGTGGTCAGGAGGGACACATTGCACCGAACTATTTTAGTCTGATGAAAGGAGCATGTTATACCTGTGGTTCCAAGGATCACATGGCTTGTGATTGCCCTAAAAAGCCAGCGGGAAGTGCAAGTGGTGGAAAAGGAAACAACAATGGTGGTGGTGCATTGACTATCACTGGACCAGCACAGTCAAGCCGACCTACTGCAAGGACTTTCAATATGACCATGCAGGATGCTGTATAGTCTAAGGATGTGGTGTCAGGTATCATTCCGATTAATGGTATTAATGCTTATGTACTATTTGATTCGGGTGCTACTTCTTCATTTATATCCCATGAATTTGCTCAGAACTTAGATTTGCCTCAAGAAGAATTAGAATTTCCCTTAAGTATAGAGATTGCAAATAGGGAAGTGATTCCTGTTAGATTTATATAAAGGAATTGTAGAGTGGATATAAAAGGTCAGGAGATGATGGTAGATTTGATTCCAATTAAACCTGGTGAATTTGATGTTATACTGGGAATGGATTGGTTATTCAATTATGGAGCAGTAATTGATTGTCAAAGGAAGTGTGTTAACCTTATGACTCCGTCAAAGGTAGTGTTTTATGGCAGTATGTCACCTCGACAAGCAAGTTGTCTGATGGTTATGCAAGCTAAGAAGCTGTTGAGATAAGGATGTGTAGGATACTTAGCCTACATAGTCGATACACAGAAGAAGAGTGTGAAGTTCGAAGAGATACCGATCATAAGAGATTTTGCAGACGTATTTTCAGACGATTTGCTGGGTCTTCCGCCAGATCGACAAATCGAGTTCGTGATTGATTTAGTACCAGGAACGACCCCGATATCTAAAGCACCGTACATAATCGCCCCTGTAGAAATGAAAGAGTTGATGGTGCAATTGCAAGAATTGCTCGACAAGAAGTATATTCAGCCAAATGTTTCGCTATGGGGAGCACCGGTGTTGTTTGTTAATAAGAAAGACGGATCGATGCGGCTCTGCATTGATTGTTAGGTTTGTAATATTCATGAACGCAATCATATTGCATAAAATAAGCGGAAACGTGAAAAAATTAGAGTTTAAAATTTTACAAACCATATACCCGGATCATCCTTTATGCATAATTATTAATTAAACGAAAAGATAAAGAACAAGAATCATACCCTTGAAGATTCGAGCTTCCTCAGGTATAAGTTCACCTCCAAATCCTTTTTGCGTTCAACTTGAATCCACCGGGTTTAGTTCCTTCCTTTGATCAACGTTAGCAACCTAAGTGTCTGGCCTCTAGAGGTGATCCACCAAGAAAGAATAAAAATTCAAGAAGATGGGTGTTTGGCAAAACCCTAGTTTTTCTATCTCTCATAGAAAAGGAGCGTATTCTCCAACCATTAGAATTACGTCTGTTATGAAAAAGTCAACAACAAATCTATCATCCATAATAAGACTCCTCTTATTTATAGATGTGGGCAACCCTCCTTAACAATTAAGGAATTTGGTTTTATTTTAATTAATTAAACTCCTTTAATTAATTAGGCTCCCAATCTTATTAGGAATAATTAATTAAACTCTTTTAATTAATTAGCCTCCTAATCTTACTAGGATATATGATAGTACTTTTATTAATTAATTCCTAAACTCCTTTAGGAATTAAATAATAATAATAGTAATAATAATAATAAGACTCCTCTTATTAATTTATATCTAATATTTCCAAAATATTAAATAATAAATATTAAGCTATTTAATTTATTCTATCACCATAGATTAAATTAAATATACTTAACTTATTATTACGATTGTATCATTAACTTCTTAAATAATTATTCCTCTTTTTATGGTGCGACCATTTAGGTTCTCCATATTAAACCGGTTGTGAATAAATCAATTAGAACAATTCTAATCTTATTTAAATAAATAAATTAAACTATTAATTTATTTAAATAATATTTATTCTACAATAGGGATAAGCTTCTCTAGCGATTAACGACTTTTCAGATAATATAGATTTCAACATTAATCACAAAAGAACCTTTGAGTAAATAGTTACCATACAATTCAATCATTCCACCATACAATGTCTCAATTAAATATAAGACATGGAATTACTGTCAAGTCTTATTTTATTTAATTATATGTATTTCGACTCTTAAATGCACAACTCCAAATAATGCAAATTAGAAACTCCTTTCTAATTTCATTCTGCCTTGTCCAAGGACTACTGGGTTGTCATTTATCGAATCACATATGATATTTCTCTTCTTTTACTAGAAATAGTAGATTCTTTATTGATCATACATTATCTTCATGCACAATTTATTATACCCAAGCATATCCTTTGATATACCCTAAGGGTCTTAAGGAATAAGTTAAAGTATAACTCATCATACACAAGATACTATGATGATCTCAAGTCCAAGGATCACTTGTACTACTATCACTACAGGAATTCCTATTGACAGGCAAGTAAAACTCCATTAGGTATTTCTTAGCGAGCCACGTTCAGTGAACTTATTCTCTAATAAGAACCTACATACTTACTTTAGTGTCTCCACACAAATGATCATGAGATCAATCATCCTCATCCAATGAGCAAGCAATGTATGTACCAATCTATATGGATTCACTAATTCCCAATTTAGTAATCCAACGATTAGGAACTATTTTAGTTTTAAGCTTTCTAAGAATTTAGATCTCATTAGAATGATCACCATCATTATTCTAAAAGCATTGCTTAAAACTATGGGTTTATCACATATTATAAAACAGCATCATGTAGATAATTAAAAGCCTTTAATAAATTAATACTTTTTATTAATAAATGAATAAGATTATTACAAAGTATATGCTTTATCATCAAACATGATTGGCTTATGTGCATACTACTTTCAATCTCCCACTCGCACTAAAGCCAATCGTCATGGTATCTCATACTCTTCTTCTCTAAGTGACGATTATCCTGTTGTTGGATAAGCTTCAGTAAATGGATATGTAATGTTGTTCTTGAGAGTCCACTGTCTCTATAATGATTTTCTATCTTTCAATGATTCTTATAATCAAGTGAAAGTGCCACAACACATGTTTAGATCCAAGATGACACTTAGGAACTATTCTTAGCTCTGTAATGAACTTTTCATCCAAACAATCAACTTGCAGCTTCATTTACAACTATATATTTTGTCTTTATCATTAAACTAGCAACTCTTTGCTATTTGAAACCTTTTCAATTCATTGCACCATCGTTCAAGATAACGCTTTACCTTAAAGTGGATTTTCTATCATCTTGGCCTGTTTGAAAAACTTGAGTCTGTTAAGCCCTCTAGTTTTAATTTAGACCCACCATGAATATGATCATATCCTTAGTGTCGGTTAAGTACTTTAAGATGTTTTTCACTGACTCATAGTGAACTTCTCCAGAATATGACTGATCAACATCAGGTCTCGTACATTTCATTGCATACATGATAGTTACTCATGCGATCTCTCTTTTATGAGTCTATGGGGACTATTAAGAGAGATACACTCCAGGACTCATCAACATGAGACATCCCATGGAGTTTGTCATGCTAAACGACTTTAGCATCAAATGAATATACGTTCCTTAGGTTAAGTCGAGCATCCTTTTAAATCTATCTATATAGATTTATATCCCTAATTACGATACTCTTCCCAAATCATTCATGGAGGAATGTTTGGACAACTTTATCTTTACTGATTGTAGCATTTGTATGTCATTCCTTATCCGTAGTATATCAACATATAATACTAGAAATGTCACAATGCTCCCACTGACCCTTTTGTATGCACTAGGTTCATTCTTGTTTTTGATAAAATCAAACTCTTTTGATTGTCTCATCAAAACAAATGTTCCATATTTAGGAAGCTTACTTCAATCCATTTCTCTGAGTGTCTACATTTCTTACCTCATCATATGTAACTGGATCATCATCTTCTATGATACGTACTTCATCATCATCATCCACGATGAATCCATACCTCCCAGGTATCTTCGGTACTATTTTAGATTTACGATTCGGTTGTGGTACAATAGGTTTATCTACAAGTTCCTCTTATTTGACTTATAGTGTTTTGTGGTTCTTAAACTCTTCACGATTCTATTATCCTCCCACTAGCCTCTTCAATGATAAACACCTTTATCTTAGAAGGTAGCGTGTTACGCAATAAATACCTTTTGCTAAATAGGATTATAGAACATATACCCTAAAATTACTTTAGGATGTCCCACAAATCTGTACTTGTCAAATCTTGTCCCAAGTTTATCCTTTTGAAACCTTTTCACATAAGTTGGACACCCCTTATCTTAACATACTTAAGATAAGGAATCCTTCCTGTCCATAACTTTTATGGAGTCTTGGGGCCGAATTTTGAGGTTACCTTTTCATAGATATGCAGCCATTTCTAGGCCATGATCCCAGAGGGATACTGGAATGTCGGTAAAACCATTATGGACCGCACCATGTCCAACAAGGTACGATTTTTCCTTTCAGATACATCAATCAATTATTGCGTATGAGGAGACGTCCATTGTGAGAAAACCATTTGAGATGATCTAGAAACTCATTGCACAAGTATTCCTTCCTTGATCCGATCAAAGAATCCTAATACTTTGCTAATTTGTTTCATTTCTGAATTCTTTGAACCTTTCAAATAATTTACACTTTTATTTCAACAAATACACACATTCAACTTTTTGAATGATCATCTCCTTTTTCTTATACTAGTTTGTTCAATTTGCAAAATAATTTTTCACGTAAGTCAAGTATACAAAATCCATTAAGTAATATTCCAGTTCTATAACAAAATGGAAATAATGTTTCTAACAAGAACTGGAATACAATAACAACTTATTGACTTAATAGATTTGTCCGTAGGCATTGCTAAATTATAAGTTTATATGGCTAATGTAGCAACCTTTGTTTCATTTTCCACACATAGGATTACTATCTTTGTTTAGCTTTTTACTTCTTCTTGGTTCCTTCATAAATCTATATTTATGATAAGCAAATCTGGTATCCAATACCCAAGTAGAACCTTGACTTAAAGAAAAAATTTATTTTAAATCATGAATAAATTTGTATTTGTAACCGAAACTTCACTAAGCTTCTTTTGGTTAGCTTTTGCAAGATGCTTCTTGTACTTTCCTTTCCAATGTCCAGGCTTATTGCAGTGGAAGCAAACTCCTTTGCTATTCGTATCAGTTTTGTTCTTATTATCCTTTATTTTTATCTTTCTATTTACCTTCTTTGAATCGTTCTTCTTTTCAGAAGATCCTTTGGCCCCTACCAGTAAGACATGGTATTTCTTGGTTGGAAAGTGACTCAACATTTTTCAACATGTTAAGCAAATTAGCGAGGTTGATATCTAGCTTGTTCATATAAAAAATTCACAACAACTGTGAAAGGAGTCCGATAGTAAGTAATCTTGGCTCAACTCTCCATCCATGACAAAACCTGTTGTCCTAATTGTTCAATCAAATTGATCATGTTTAGGACATGTGTCTGTACTGTAGTGTCGTTGGTCATTCTAGATCGGAAGAGCTCCTTAGATATCTGATATCTATCAGTCCTACTTTTCTCACCATCAACTACTTGATGTGTAGAAATATAGTAAGAGCACCCATAGTTTCATGCTAACGCTGAAGCTCGTTACTCATGGATGTGAGCATGATGCATTGAGCCAACTTTGCATCATCTTTCCACTTTCTAAAAGCAGCAATGTCTTCCTCAGAGGCATTGTCTACAACCATTGCAGGGATGGGCGTATTAAGGACATAAGATAGCTTTTAGCCATGAGAACTATTCTCAAATTCCTTAACCAATCCATTTAATTAGGTCCGGTTAAATAGCATCTAATATGCTTCGCAGTGATAGTAATTTAGACATTATAAAATTCTGTAAATGAATTTGTAATTAATCAACATTTTAGCATACATTCTTTTATTAATTACCAAAATAAATTAGGTCTTGTTTTAAATTGGTATCTCTCACTATTTTCATCAAACTATATTACCCTCACTTATATAGTTCGGCAAAATCTAATTAAAGATTTGCTAGTGAGAATAAGGATCTTATTTCAAATGTATATAGCCTTGTGGTGACACAATAAACTATATATAAATAAATAGGTAGACAACTTTTGTCAATTACATCAACTATGCAACTCCTTGTATTTTTCCTATAAAGCCCCCAAATCCGGGTACTTGAAACCTGAACTCGGTGCTTCACGATACCATTTCTATGAGCGGAATAATACTAATAATAATAACAATAATATAAAGATCAACTTAATTTACATATCATCAGAGTCTAATCCCCAGGTACGAGACCTTTAATCATTCATTATAATACATGATAGATAATATATATCATTGTCTTAATTATATCAGCTATTACATCAGATAACTTTTTATTCATTCAGCAACCTTTCCTTTTCTCTTGTTCTTAGCAGAGCCTTTAGATTGTTCACACTTAGTTGAAAACATTTAAATTAAGCAAGGATGAACATTTGAGTGCCCAGCAAGTGATAGCAATTATATATATAAGCTGAAAGAATTTAAATGTTTTCTTTGTACTATCCTTCTACAACAAGTCAATAGTTGTGAAGTAATCTTATCCGATAATAATAACATAACAACTCTCTATCAAATTTTTAAAACTACGTACTGACTATAAATAGGGTTTATGTGACATGCTATGAACATTGCTTTCAATTTTCGAAAAGGTTAAACAGAACTTCATCTGTAAACCGTCATAACTTACGGGCACGGGGATGATTAGCCCGTTGTACACTGTATTGATCAATACTACATGCAAGAACGATGTTATCGTTCACTCTGTCCACCTTGGGTGCATAAAAAGTTCTTTCCGTGTAAGGGATGTTCATACTTGTCTGGGTTCCAAATCAAAGGTTTTATCTTATTCAACAATAATCTATAATTCAATATATATATATATATATATATATATATATATATATATATATATATATACGGGTAATTGACAAATGTGACACCCCCAAAATAGGTATACATCACCCATTTTGAGTTGTCAATAACATGGTACAGAAAACAACTACAACTTTATTATTACAATTGTCATGCAAAATACGACAACACGTATACTGTGAGTTTAAATACAAGTATTGTCTTCTAGACAATATCCACACTCAAATAAGTCTTCATTACAATTATTGATACACTATTTTTCTTCTCGCCTTTTGAGAAGAAAAATGAAACAAAAAGGAAAAGGGTGAGCTCAACTAGCCCAGTAAAGAATATTATGACTAAGATAATATAGAACAAATTATCGTTAGTCTTCAACAGGGAAAAATTTAATAGAATACAATAGACAAAAAATTTTAAATCAATATTCGCTGCGGAAATAATAATTCATTAGAAGAGTTAAGTAGAAAATGAAATCTATTATCTTCTATATATGAATTTATAAGTTTATCGTCGATATTTTATCCCTGTAACATCAATCAATATATATCTGGAATCAAATATTCATCTTTGCACTACAGGCCAAAGATATTCATTACTTGGTCATGTTCATCTAAACACCTGTTCATCTTTGCACTACGGGCCAAAGATATTCATCAAAAATCATTCATCTTTGCACTACAGGCAAAAGATATTCAGTAATATCATCATTTAGGACTGAGGATGATGAAAAATATTTTAAAGGAAACGAATCCAGTAAAACAAAAAAAACAAATATTAAGGATTCATATATCGGTTTATCCATGTCCAAAAATACATAATAAATAATCATAGTGGAGTAAAATTCAAGAATGATCAAAACATGGATACAATCAAAGCTAGTATCCATAATAGATATTTTGGACAAAAAAATGAAAATTTAATTTTTCTGTGAATAATGTCGTATTCGTGAATAGTGTCGTATACGTAAATAGTAATCCTGACACTAAAAGACAAGAATTTCACAAGAAAAATCTTACCAATACTCCGGCATAATGATATTAAAAGAAATAATATCATTTTAAAAATAATAATATCTCTTACCTCGAAAAGACAGTACTTCTGCCTGGAATACTGGATATAGAGCTGAAGAAAACTTGCTATAGCAACACTCAAAGTCTTAAAATACTCACAAGAATACGCTCGATAATATAGAGAAATATTTTAGTTTCTGGTGTGATTTTCAATTCTAACCTAAGCACCCTATTTATAGGAAAATACTTAGAACACCAAAGCAGAAAATTTAATATAATATTAATATATTATATATAAATTCCTACGCCAACCTTTGAATGCTGGAATCCCACATGTTTAACAACAAAATGAGCCCACCAACTTGTTAAAAACGTTTTTGTTGATATAAATAATTAAAACTTCCAAAAATCAATTATTTCGGAACCTCGGAACTTCAATAAATCATAATAAATAGCCCTTTTATCAGAAAAATTCAAAATGTATGTCTTTTGCATAGGAAACTTCATTCTCTACAACTTTGCAGAAGAAAGTTTTTCTAAATTCCAAACAGAAATTGACCGAAATCCACATACGGACGATTTTACAGGCTATAATCAAATTTCAGTCAAGAAATGGGGTCCACAAACATGAAAAACATGTTTTAATCATTTAATGCAACAAAAATACTCTTCCTCCTTATATACTCATATATCCCACATTCATTGTAAAAATATCATCATTATTATATTATTATAATATAATAATATATTTAAATGAATTTTTATCAGAAAAAGATAAAATATTAATTTTCAACAATTGTCACATTAAAAATTTCTCCATATATATCCACATAAAATTAATATTTTTCTCATCATATAAATCAATAATTAATTATTCACAAATAATATTATAGAATCACAATACTGACAACCAAGCAGTTCCCAGGAAAGAGGGGGTTTCCAATAAGGATCTCTCTTTACTGGCGCGTAATTAGATGACCAAACCTCTCCTTAGACAGAACTTTCTAGATATTGTCAATAAGTTATCTAATAATATTATTCAGATAATATGAATCATTGCTCCGTTAATAGAAAATACTGTGTAGTGACAATTATTGAATAACAGTAATATAAAATATCAATGCAACAATTATTGAATCAATAAAACAAAATATTGAACAGTAATTACTGTAACAATTATTGAGTAGTGCCTTCTTACGTAAGAATCAATAATTAGTACAATACTGTGTGCTACTGTATTTTAACCACCGGGTATTCCAACAGTATTAACGGTAACAACTACGCCGTTATTTATAAACAACTTACACTTGTCGTTTTCTTCATCCAATTGCTTTTCGTTATGGGGCCCACAAAAGGCTGCGCCGTCGTACGAATATTCCCCGACAACAAGAATATTATACGACCAAGAATATTCCCCGATAACAAGAATATTATACGACCAAACGAATATTCTCCGACAACAATGAATATTTTATAACCAATTGCTTATTTAGAAATATTTGCGCATTTTACCCATAACTAACCACATTAATCAAATGAACAGTAATTACTGTAACAATTATTGAGTAGTGCCTTCTTACGTAAGAATCAATAATTAGTACAATACCGTGTGCTACTGTGTTTTAACCACCGAGTATTCCAACAGTATTAACGGTAACAACTACGCCGTTATTTATAAATAACTTACACTTGTCATTTTCTTCATCCAATCGATTTTCGTTATGGGGCCCACAAAAGGCTGCGCTGTCGTACGAATATTCCCCGACAATAAGAATATTATACGACCAAACGAATATTCTCCGACAACAATGAATATTTTATAACCACTTGCTTATTTAAAAATATTTGCGCATTTTACCCATAACTAACCACATTAATCAAATAAACCCTTACTATTTCAAAATAATAAATAAAGGAAATTCCATTTTATTTAAAAAAAAATTGGGATCTTACAACCTCCCCTCCTTGTGAAATTTCATCCTCGAAATTGACGTACATACCTGGTGTTTTGAAAAGGTGAGGATACCTCGCTTTCCTTTCTGTTTCCAACTCCCATGTCATTTCTTCAATAGCATGGTTCCTCCATAAAACATTAACTTACGGTATGACCTTTGTGCGTAGGACATGCTCCTTCCTATCCAAGACCTTGACAGGTACCTCCTCGTACGTTAAATCTTCGGCTATTTCTTCTGGTTCTAACTCAATAACGTGGTTCGGGTCGTCCACATAATTTCGTAACTTCGATACGTGAAAAATGTTATGAACCCACGACATACTTGGCGGTAAAACGAGTCTATAGGCCACAGTTCCTATTCGATCGAGGATTTCAAATGGACTAATAAATCGAAGGTTTGAGCTTTCCTCACATCGCCGATTCTCGCTTTTGGAATAACAACTTCTTGCACCTCCTTCTTCATATTCATCAGCTCCGGTGTGTAACTTGAGCGGTTTTAACTTTATCGATTAAAGACGATTTTACTCGTATATCATCACGTGATCCATAGAGTCTTTAACTCTATCTCTATCATTTGTAAGTTATACGAAATGGGTCTTTTTGTTAAAAACATCGCACTCGTAATCACATACGATTTTCTACTCAACACGTCAGCTACCACGTTCATTTTTTTAGGATGGTATGGTCAGAACAGGTGCCAAAATGAGTCTCCTCTTGAGTTCTTCGAAGCTCTTCCCACATTCCTTGCTCTATTAGAATTTTGTATCTCTACGAGTCAGCTGAGTTAATGGAGTAGCTATTCGAGAAAATATTACCACGAATCTCCGATAATAACCAACTAAGCCTAGAAAGCTACGTATTTCGATTACTGGCTTAGGTTGCTCTCAACTATGACTCATATCCCATTCTTGGATAGCACGTCACAATGGTACCTATCACACAAATATGGCGTCCCCTACGGAGAGTCTGGCTTCGGTGCATTCTATAAAGGAAGTCACCAGATAGAGGTTCGGGTACCAAATTCTATAGTTAAATTTTTAACTCCTGAAGTTCAATAGGAGCCATTCAATATGAGATTTTAGAAATGGATTTTGTATCGAGTTCAAAGTCGATACAAAATTCAATATCACACTTTGGGAGTAAGCCAAGAAATTCTTCAAGAAATACATCAGGAAATTTACTAACAATAGAAATATCATTTAAATCTGATGTATTTTTGTTCAAGTCCATAACATGGGCTAAGAAAACTTGACATCCGTTTTTCAATAAGCTAATGACTTTATGGCTTGATATGAAAGTGTTTGACTTCAATGGTTTGGTTGCTTGAATTCGAATAATAGGTTGCTTAAGAATTTGAAAACTAACAACCTTACGAAAGCAATCAATTTTGGCATGATGAGTAGTTAACCAATCAATCCCTAAAATCACATCAAAAGCAAGTATCTTTAAAGAAAATAAGATCAACAGGTAATGTGATAGTGTCAACTTGGATCAAACAAGATTTATAAACAATGGATGTAACGAAAGTTTCTCCTAATAGAGTTTCAACAGATAAGTCAAAGTCTAATTTTCTCCGGAGTCAAGTTTAAACGTTGAGTATAAGTAGGAAAGATAAATAAATGGGTAGAACCGGTATCTAATAAGGTATAAACTTCGTAAGAATTTATAATTGACTAACCCGTGCTAACTTCGTTCGGGTTCCTTGCATTCTGATCAGTCACGACAAACGCTTTTCCTGAAACCACCAACTTTGTATTGTCTGTATCCGCCTTTGGTGCCACCGTCCCATCTGGACTTGATTTCGTTATAGGATAAAATCGAGCTATATGACCGTCTTTTCCACAACTAAAATATACCTTGGAAGGCTGTGAACAGTTTGGACTTATATGTCCCTCCTCTCCGCATTTGTAGCATCTAAATGGCGGTCATTCCCCTCCCCTAGAATTTGTTGCTGGTGCTGGTGCTGGTACTGGTGCTGCTGCCGACATCCTCCCGTCATCGTTAAATCTTCTCTTCTTGAAATTTCCACTTGAGTTATTTCTTCTATTATCTTGGCCATGATTACCACCGAAGTGGTTACCATTTCTGGCACGATAATTTCCTCCACGATGGTTATCCTTGTTTTGATGACTGTTGCCATCGGTACGATTATCATCGAGTTGTAGGTCGTTATTCTTCATTTGAGCTGACTCATTATCGCGCTCCAATAACTGAGCCCTATTCACAACATCTGAATATAGAGAAACTTTATGAGATATTGACATATGTCGGGTTTTAAACCTCTCAAAAACATCCGCGTCATACGTTCCTCATTCTCCACCAAATGAGGTGCAAACCTAGATAACTCCGCAAACTTCGTCTCGTACTGGGGCACCGTCATGTTGTTCTGTTCTAGTCTAATAAACTTTACCTTCTTCATATGACGAATACTTTCAGGAAAGTACTTGTCATTGAATAGTTTTTGAAACTTTTCCCAAGACATGTTGAGTGCGGCTGGCTGGATACGCTTCACAGATTTTCACCAGTAATTTGCCTCGTTACGAAACATAAAAGTGGCAAATAGAACCTTCTGTTCCTCCGTGCATCCCAAGCCATCGAATATCTTGGTAATTTGATTGACCCACGTCTCCGCCTTAATTAGATCCGGCTTTCCCCAGAATTCTGGTGGTCCCAACTCTTTGAACTATTTGGCTGTGACAAACAGTGCGTTGCTATCATTTCCACCGGTATTTTGTACACGAGTCTCCCTCGTCTGATTTTGCATGAACTAGAAAAAGCTTCTAAATATCCCATCGTTCATCGTCTGATCAGTGGTGTTGTTCACAAGTGGAACATTATCGGCCTGTTGCACGTTCTCCTCATTGGTGAGCAAAGCTGTCTCCACGGTCTCATTTACTCCACTGTTAATCTTTTCAGTTGCCATTCTCAATTACTGCCATAAAACAAGGGTTAATTAAAGAAATCAACATATCACATAATATTCCTATATTCTGACCAACCAACAAATAAGCTTAGGTAGGACATACTAGCGAAGGATTTACTCGTCTCTTCCCTCCTAGTTCTATTCCCCGATCTCCGCCAGAGACCATATCCCTAAGCTCTGATACCAACTATAACGCCCCCAAAATAGGTATACATCACCCATTTTGAGTTGTCAATAACATGGTATAGAAAACAACTATAACTTTATTATTACAATTGTCGTGCAAAATACGACAACACATATACTGTGAGTTTGAATACAAATATTATCTTCTAGATAATATCCACACTCAAATAAGTCTTCATTACAATTATTGATACACTATTTTACAAAATAGTGAGGACTACTAAGACAACTGTCTTGAACCATCATTCCATATCCCGACTAGTACCCGCTACATTCTCGCCTCCTGAAAAGAAAAATGGAACAAAATGGAAAAAGGGTGAAAACTAGCCCAGTAAAGAATATTATAACTAAGATAATATAGAACAAATTATCGTTAGTCTTCAACAGGGAAAAATTTAATAGAATATAATAGATAACAAATTTTTAATCAATATTCGCAGCGGAAATAATAATTCATTAGAAGAGTTAAGAAGAGAATGAAATCTACTATCTTCTATATATGAATTTAAAAGTTTATCGTCGATATTTTATCCCTGTAACATCAATTAATATATATCTGGAATCAAATATTCATATTTGCACTACAGGCCAAAGATATTCATTAGTTGGTCATGTTCATCTAAACACATGTTCATCTTTGCACTACGGACCAAAGATATTCATCAGAAATCACTCATCTTTGCACTACACGCCAAAGATATTCAGTAATATCATCATTTAGGACTGAGGATGATGAAAAATATTTTAAAGGAAACGAATCTAGTGAAACAAAATAACAAATATTAAGGATTCGTATTTCAGTTTATCCATATCCAAAAATACCTTATAAATAATCATAGTAGAGTAAAATTCAAGAATGATCAAAACATGGATACAATCAAAGCTAGTATCCATAATAGATATTTTCGACAAAAAAATAAAAATTTAATTTTTTTTGTGAATAGTGTCGTATTCGTGAATAGTACCGTATACGTGAATAGTAATCCTGACACTAAAAGATAAGAATTTCACAAGAAAAATCTTACCAATACTCCGGCATAATGATATTGAAAGAAATAATATCATTTTTAAAAAAAAATATCCCTTACCTCGAAAAGACAGTACTTCTGACTAGAATACTAGATACAGAGCTGAAGGGAACTTGCACCGTATAGCAACACTCAAAGTCTTAAAATACTCATATGAATACGCTCGATAATATAGAGAGAGAAATATTTCAATTTTTGGTGTGATTTTCAATTCTAACCTAAGCACCGTATTTACTAGAAAATATTCAAAACACCAAAGCAGAAAATTTAATATAATATTGATATATTATATATAAATTCCTACGCCAACCTTTGAATGCTGGAATCCCACATGTTTAACAACAAAATGAGCCCACCAACTTGTTAAAAACATTTTTGTTGATATAAATAATTAAAACTTCTAAAAATCAATTATTTCGAAACCTCAGAACTTCAATAATTCATAATAAATAGCCCTTTTATCAGAAAAATTCAAACTTTATGACTAGTCCATAGGAAATTTCATTCTCTACAACTTTACAGAAGAAAGTTTTTCAAAATTCCAAATAAAAATTGACCGAAATCAACATACGGACGATTTTACAGGCTATAATCAAATTTCAGTTAAGAAATGGGGTCCACAAACATGAAAAACATGTTTTAATCATTTAATGTAACAAAAATACTCTTCCTCCTCATATACTCATATATCCCACATTCATTGTAAAAATATCATCATTACTATATTATTATAATATAATAATATATTTAAATGAATTTTTATCAAAAAAAGATAAAATATTAATTTTCAACAATTGTCACATTAAAAATTTCTCCATCTATATCCACATAAAATTAATATTTTTCTTATCATATAAATTAATAATTAATTATTCACAAATAATATTATAGAATCACAATACTGACAACCAGATAATTCTCAAGAAAGAGTGAGCTTTCCAATAAGGATCTCTCCTTACTAGTGCGCAATTAGATGACCAAACTTCTCCTTAGACAGAACTTTCTAGATATTGCCAATAATGTTATCTAATAATATTATTCAGATAATATGAATTATTGCTCCGATAATGGAAAATATTGTGTTGTGACAATTATTGAATAACAGTAATATAAAATATCAATGCAACAATTATTGAATCAATAAAATAAAATATTGAACAGTAATTACTGTAACAATTATTGAGTAATGCCTTCTTACGTAAGAATCAATAATTGGTGCAATACCGTGTGCTATTGTGTTTTAACCACCGGGTATTCCAACAGTATTAACGGTAACAACTACGCCGTTATTTATAAACAACTTACACTTGTCGTTTTTTTCATCCAATCACTTTCCGTTATGGGGCCCACAAAAGGCTGCGCCGTCGTACGAATATTTCCCAACAGCAAGAATATTCCACGACCAAACGAATACTCCCCGACAATAATGAATATTTTATAACCACTTGCTTATTTAAAAATATTTGCGCATTTTACCCATAACTAACCATATTAATCAAATAAACCCTTACTATCTCAAAATAATAAATAAAGGAAATTACATTTTATTAAAAAAAATTCGAGGTCTTACAACAAAAATGTATCAACATGTGATTAAATACAATGATTATCAAAATGGGGACACTTGTAAAACCATTTATAGAAATTAACAAACAGAATATATATATATATATATATATATATATATATATATATATATATATATATATATATATATATATCTAAATTACCATATACTAACATGTTGATAATCAATGAGCGTATATAATATAAGGTTAATAATCTGTACAGTAATACTGTAATTCATAAATATTCTTACTCATATCCATTGCATAAAGAAAATGCAAAGGTAAGATACTTGCCTAGTACGCTGCTTACAGTTTCCAACTTAGTTTTATATTTTATATAACACCTACCAGTAATAAGATCATTTTACTGATTAGAATAACATATTATAACACATAACACTGCTTATTGCAGTTAGCACATTACCTAATCACATTATCACATATATTTAACAATCATTGAATCACAAATAAACACTTATCAAATCAAATTATCTAAGTCCAGATCAATTTCTGAAACATGTCGGCGTACCGATAGCTTTATCGGGTAATTATCGAGTCTAGGACTCTATCCTATAGCTCAATAACTGTAATTATCAGTCATATTATTTTTAAATGACTTGTAATAATTTTTAAATAATTATTATAATTTATCATGAATTTTCAAACATCGGAATCATTATTAAATGATTTAAATATTAAACAATTCTATTATCATTAATGTTTAATTAATATTAAACTATTAATGAAAATATTGCCAAAATATTAAAGTTATTTATAATAACTCAAAATATTTTTAAAGTATTAATATTACCTTTAAATAATTTTTAAAACATTTAAAATTATTTTTAAATAATTACCATTAATATTAAATCATTAATGTATTATTTAACAAAATATTAAAAGTCATTAATTATAACTTAAAATATTTTTAATTCATTTATATCCTTTTTAAATGATTTTTAAATTAATAAAATCATTTTTAAACTATTTATTATTAAATAAATTTAATATCATTAATAATAAATTAATAATCATTAATATTAAATTATTAATGAAATTATCCTTTAAATATTAAAAGTTATATTTTATAACTTAAAATATCTTTAAACAAATTATTTTTATTTAAAATAATTTTTATAATATTAAAATTATTTTTAAACTAAATTATTTAATATAATTATTAAATAACTTTAATATCGTTAATAATAATTAATTAATAAAATTTACCTTTAAATATTAAAAGCTATATTTTATAACTTAAAATATTCTTAAATACCTTATTATTATTTAAATTTTTTTTAATATAATAAAATCATTTTTAATTAATTTATTTAGTAAATAACTTAATGATCATTAATATTAATTTATTAATGAAATTTATCACAAAATATTAAAAGTCATTAAAAATAACTTAAAATATTTTCTTATATCATAATATAATTTTAAATGATTTTTCAAGTATTAAAATCATTTTTAACTAATTTATTTAATACTATGATTAAATAAATTAAATATTAATAATATTTTAAAAATATTAAATATTTATGAAATATACTTAAAATAATTAAAAACTAATTTTTAGAATTTAAAATAATTTTTAATAATTTAGTTGGTATTTTTAATAATTAAAAATTATTTTTTTCTATTTATTTAATTAAAATAATTAATTTTCAGAAATTAAAATACTGTCTGTTGCTAAAAACTGCCTATAGCGACAGAACCGTCGCTATAGGTGTTCTTCGTGTTCTTGGCATTCATGCCAGTTTTCGAGTGGCTTAGTTTGACCAATCATAATTTAGTGTGTGATGTGTTTCTGGGAATTCTGTTGATCATAATGTGTAGTGCTAATGCAAGACTACAAGATACAACAATAAAAAGGATCATATCATGCATAACCAAAGCGATCTAAGCCTCTAAAGTGGCTGTCAGAGCTGTTCTTCATTTTCTGGGTTACCCAGAAATGAAGAACAGTTTGACTAGCCTACTTTAACCCAGAAAATGAAGAACAGTTTGACTAGCCTACTTTGGGCTTCCACTACTTGTTTCTCGTGTAATATTTTAGTGATTTAAAGCTTCTAGTGTGTAGACAACATACACATGAATAGATCTATTACATCCAATCATCATAACAACAACAGAATAGCCAAAACAGGTCTGGTCAAACCATGTCAGAATCCACGCTCATGAACTTTCTGGGTTACCCAAAAAGCTCATCCGTGGACTTTCTGCCTGGTATGACCATTCCCCAATTCCAGTATGATTGTGATAAAAACGATCTAAGAGCATAAACGTGCAGTATAACTATCATACAATAACCATATCACAACAACAAACACAAATCAACAATAAGTTACGAGATCATATGCGTCAAAATCCTTGTCAGACCATTTCTGGGCAAGATCTGGGTTACCTAGATTTTGTCCAGTCATGGTCGGTCAACGACTTTTGACTAACAATATCTTGCAATATAGACCAGATCTAAGTCTGATTCTTGTTCCAGATCAAAGACTACATGTCAGACTACATATTTAAACCTTTAAATAACAAAAACACTTAACAACCAAAGATCTATGGGGTCTGACATTTGACTGTCAGACACAAAAATAAAATTTTTCAGATTTTGAAAATCATCAATTTTGAGTACCTAGATGTTATGGATCTACCATGTGCCAACCCAAATCACTAAAATAGCCTACATATAACATGTTTAAACACTAAAACATAACATCTAACAACAGATCAAAAGTCAGATTTTCAAGCTAGGGTTTATACCTTCTATGAAAAATCTTTGATTCTATGCTACTGATGTTGTTATGAAATTCGTGGGGCTTGATTTTGTGACTTATAAACTATATAATTTTGTGGGTTTTAGTGAGAGAGAGGATTGGTTGGGTGTTTGAGCAAAATGGCCTAACAAATGACATTTTCTCTCTCTCAATCCTTATATACAAATGTGTATGGCTGATAATTGAGGCTAATTGCTTGCAAAAATTAAGTCACAATGTAAACCAAGTGGTTCACCAACTCCAACTCTAACACTTGGCAAAATTTAATAATACAAGAGGGGAATTTTAGTCATTTCGCTCATAAATTTAATGGCATTCTTGTAATCTTGCAAACCCTTAGGGTTTGACCTTTAGGGTTTAGCCATAAGGTTTAGCACAAATCAAATGTAGGATTTTTAATTTAGGGTTTGCACCAAAAAAAATTAAATAAATTTTAGTTTCTAAAATTTTAAAATTAGGGTTTCTTAAATATGATAAATTTTCTAATTACTTTATACAGTAACATTAGGGCTTAATGTCACTAATTATAATTAACCTTGCTGAATTAGCAATTAGGGTTTATACTTTTAGTAATTAGGGTTATCAAATTACAATTATGGTTTTCAATTACTAAATTAGGGTTTAAAATTTTTAGGGTTTTCATAATTAACAATTGTAATTCGAATACTTGTTAATTAATCATATTAACACAATTATTAATCAATCTTGAACTCTAATTTGAGTTTCAAATTAGGGTTACCTAATTAATCAAATCACAGCATAAATCATATACACAGTTATATAACAGTATTTGAATTTCCCATTTAAAAAATAAAAAAAGGGTTAAACAAATTAATGCTAGGGTTTTGACATTAAACATCGTAATTGACCAACCATCATCAATACGTACTTACAGTACATATTTATAGCACTGAAAAATTAAAATATAATTAATATTATATTATTATTCTCATTACTTGATAAAAATCTAAAATTAGGGTTTAGATTCCATATATGATATATTTTTCCATATTTAACCTTAATAATTAAGGCAAAATATTTAACTTAATAATCTATACTAAAATTCATATAATAAAATAATTATTATAATTATTCTAAGAAAATACTTTCATATATTATTTAAATAATATATGATTATATTTTCATGAAAAATAATTAACATGAAAAATAATTAATAAAAACCTTTCTATCATAAAATTATTTATTATAAGAATATACTTTATAATAATCAATAATTCTAAAATAAAATTATTTATAAATATTCATGTAATAAATATATTTTTATTTATCACATAAATACATATACACAATATCTTGTACAAATCATCATCCTTAAAATAAAAATTTATACGTAAAATTTCTGATTTATTTATATAGAATATATCGGGTTGTTACATTTTCTCTTATATCATAATGGTCAAGTGTGTGCACATTCAAACTAAAATGATTTAAGTTAAGTCCAACCTAGCACTTTCATATATTCAAAAAGGAAAAATATTGTCCTTGTGGTGACACAACAAAATAACATTGTTCAATTTTTTTTATAAGCATCAAATGTGATAAAATTAACATCTCAAAGAATTAAGATAAGTCTTATGGTGACACAATAAATTTATAATAATTAATTGATACTCTATTATTTTTATCATGCTAGAAGGTGACGTTCGATATTCCAAATATCTTTGAACGCTTAGGACTTAATATAAAAAATTTGAGGGATTTGTTATTAATTTGTCTCATCTTGTTTAGCGCGCATGCACATATATTTATATATATAAAATACGCGTCATATTAATTAACATACGAAGCATGTTTGCATAGTATATAATATATATTGTTTAAGCATGCACATATAGAATACTATATTCTTCCTCGATTGATTATGGACTTTTATTCTAGTTTAATTCACTAGAGTCACCAAGTGAACCAAAAGGTCAAACCCTAGAGGTGCAATAATTAATATTTAAATTTAACTATTACATTTAAACCCAAGCTTCATTACAAACGGGTCTTCAAGCACTCCTTGATCCTTGATCTCTAATTCTTCAAAATAATTATAACTATTCCTATTACAAAACTATTTAAAATAAATAGAAACCTTGATCAGCAGTCAAGGGGAAGTACATAGGAGGAAGATATAATTTATATTAAGAAAAAATTAGAGAAGGCGAGGTACGCAGACCCCATTTAATAAAACTCATACATTCATGTATCTAACTAAAATAAAATCCAATCACATTGGTCAATTGTCCATAATCAATTCTATTTATTATCATACACATCTACATATGCATCAATAAATAACATTCATCTCATGAATTATAAACATTCAATATATATATATATATATATATATATATATATATATATATATATATATATATATATATATCATTTAATGGACAAATTTAGTTAGCATAAAATCTAATTTTGAATCAAAATAAACTCCTTTATTTTAATCAAAATAAACCTCTTTTATTTTAATTTATCCTATTTTGAATAAAATAAACTATTTTATTTTAATCAAAATTTTTAATTAAAATAAACTTCTTTTATTTTAATTAATTATGGAATCCAATTCCAAATAAAAAAAAACTTTTATTAAAAGAAACACGAATTCCCTTTTCTATTCATAAATAAACTCTTTTATTTTGAATAATATGAAATCTTATTTCATATCTAAATAAACTTCTTTATTTAAAGAAACGCGGATTTTCTTTCATATTCAGAAATAAACTCCTTTATTTTTGAATAATATGAAATCTTATTTCATATCTAAATAAACTCTTTTATTTAAGAAAACATGGAATCCAATCTCAACTCCAATTAGTTATCATGGAATCTAATTCTAACTCTAATTAGTTAGCATGAAATTCAATTTTAAAATTAAAATAAACCTTTTATTTTAAGATTAAAATAAACTTTTATTTTAATAATAAAATAATTAAGATTAATATATATATATATATATATATATATATATATATATATATATATATATATATATATATATATATAACTATTCATGAAATCTTACAACATGTTTACTCAGGAGCTAGCCCAGCGCGAATCACGAAAACAAATGTATATATATAATAATTATGTAATCATATTACAACATCAGTTCATATGATTAACACACACACACACACACACACACACACACACACACATATATATATATATATATATATATATATATATATATATATATATATATATATATATATATATATATATATATATGTCCGTATTTAAATGAATCCTGATACCATTTTGCATATATAATCATGACTTTCGTGAAACTAAGAAACTGGCTTCGGTAATATATTATATTACGTTAACCGTAGGTACATGATGTAGGGAAATAACGATTTTAAAAAACAGTTTCCTTTTTTTAAAAAAATAAATAAATTTATACAATAAATTATACACAATTAAACTGTTCTAAACACATATTAATATACATATCAAATTAAAACAATTAATAATTCGCATAAAGGTTTGACTCTGATTCCACTGTTAGGTTTGTAATATTCATGAACGCAATCATATTGCACAAAATAAGCGGAAACGTGAAAAAATCAGAGTTTAAAATTTTACAAACTATATACCCGAATCATCCTTTATGCACAATTATTAATTAAACGAAAAGATAAAGAACAAGAATCATACCTTTGAAGATTCGAGCTTACTCAGGTACAAGTTCACCTCCAAATCCTTTTTGTGTTCAACTTGAATCCACCAGGTTTGGTTCCTTCCTTTGATCAACGTTAGCCACCCAAGTGTTTGGCCTCTAGAGGTGATCCACCAAGAAAGAATAAAGATTCAAGAAAATGGGTGTTTGACAAAACCCTAGTTTTTCTATCTCTCATAGAAAAGGAGCGTACTCTCCAACTATTGGAATTACGTCTGTTGTGAAAAAGTCAACAACAACTCTATCACCCATAATAAGAATCCTCTTATTTATAGATGTGGGTAACCCTCCTTAACAATTAAGGAATTTAGTTTTATTTTAATTAATTAAACTACTTTAATTAATTAGGCTCCCAATCTTATTAGGAATAATTAATTAGATAATGAGAGTACTTTTATTAATTAATTTTCAAACTCCTTTAGGAATTAAATAATAGTAATAGTAATAATAATAATAAGACTCCTCTTATTAATTTATATTTAATATTTCCAAAATATTAAATAATAAATATTAAGCTATTTAATTTATTCTATCACCATAGATTAAATTAAATATACTTAACTTATTATTACGATTATGCCATTAACTTCTTAAATAATTATTCTTGCTTTTATGGTGTGACCCTTTAGGTTCTCCATATTAAACCGATTGTGAATAAATCAATTAAAACAATTCTAATCTTATTTGAATAAATAAATTAAACTATTAATTTATTTAAATAATATTTATTCTACAATAGGGATAAGCCTCCCTAGCAATTAACGACTTTTCAGATAATATAGATTTCAATATTAATCACAAAAGAACCTTTGAGTAAATAGTTACCGTACAATTCAATCCTTTCACCATACAATGTTCCAATTAAATATAAGACATGAAATTACTATCAAGTCTTATTTTATTTAATTATATGTATTTCGACTCTTAAATGCACAACTCCAAATAATGCAAATTAGAAACTCCTTTCTAATTTCATTCTGCCTTGGCCAAGGACTACTAGGTTTTTATTTATCGAATCATATAGGATATTTCTCTTTTTTTACTAGAAGTGGTAAATTCTTTATTGATCATACATTATCTCCATGTATAATTTATTATACTCAAGCATGCCCTTTGATATACGCTAAGTGTCTTAAGGAATAAGTCAAAGTATAAATTATCATACACAAGATACTATGATGATCTCAAGTCCAAGGATTACTTGTACTACTATCACTACAGGAATTCATATTGACAAGCAAGTAAAACTCCATTAGGTATTCTTTAGCGAGCCATGTTCAGTGAACTTATTCTCTAATAAGCACTTACATATTTACTTTAGTGTCTCCACACAAATGATCATGAGATCAATCATCCTCATCCAATGAGCAAGCAATGTATGTACTAATCTATCTGGATTCATTAATATCCAATTTAGTAATCCAACGATTGGGAACTATTTTAGTTTTAAGCTTTCTAAGAATTTAGATCTCATTAGAATGATCACCATTATTATTCTAAAAGCATTGCTTAAAACTATGAGTTTATCACATATTATAAAACAACATCATGTAGATAATTAAAAGCCTTTAATAAATTAATACTTTTTATTAATAAATGAATAAGATTGTTACAAAGTATATGCTTTATCATCAAACATGATTGGCTTGTGTGCATACTACTTTCATTGATTACCAAGAATTGAATAAGGTCACGATTAAAAATAAGTATCCATTACCTAGAATCAATGACCTGTTCGATCAGTTGAAGGGAGCGAGGTATTTCTCAAAGAAAGACTTGAGAAATGGTTATCATCAATTGAAGGTGAGGCCAGAGGATGTATCGAAGACGATATTCAGAACTCGGTATGATCATTACGAGTTTCTGGTTATGTCATTTGGTTTAACCAATGCACCGGCAGCATTCATGGATTTGATGAGAAGGGTGTTTAAACCATTCTTAGATAAATTTGTGGTGGTGTTTATTGATGATATATTGGTATATTCCAAAACCAATGAGGAACATGTTGAACACTTAAGAGTGACATTGAGAAAAGAGAAGTTGTACGCTAAGTTCTCAAAATGTGAGTTTTGGTTGGAACGTGTACAGCTTCTTGGCCACGTTATTGATAAGGACGAAATTTTGGTAGATCCATCAAAAGTTGAGGCTGTGATAAACTAGGATCAGCCGAAGACACCATCAGAAGTAAGGAGTTTCTTAGGATTGGCAGGTTACTATAGGCATTTTATTCAAGACTTTTCCAAGATCGCGACTCCGTTGACGAATTTAACTAGGAAAGTGGTTAAGTTTGTTTAGACGGAGAAGTATGAGGAAAGTTTTCATGAATTGAAGAAGAGGTTGAGTACAACACCTGTGTTGTCATTGCCTGATAATACAGGAAATTTTGTGGTGTATAGTGACGCATCGCATAAAGGACTAGGCTATGTGCTTATGCAAAATGATAGAGTTATTGTGTATGCATCACGACAGTTGAAAGATTATGAGAAAAGGTTTCCGACTCATGACTTTGAGTTGGCGACGGTGGAGTTTGCCCTGAAGATTTGGAGACATTATCTTTATGGAGAGAGGTGTGTGATATATACTGTTCATAAAAGTCTGAAGTATATCTTTACACAGAAAGATTTGAATATGAGACAGAGAAGATGGTTGGAGCTGATCAAAGACAATGACTGCGAGATTTTCTATCATCCTAGAAAGGCAAATGTTGTTGCTGATGCCTTAAGTAGAAAGGGACGGGAGAAGTTAATGATGTTGACTACTTAAGAGAAGCTAGTGTCGAAAATGACTAAGATGGAGTTGGAAATTAGATATCCGACAGAATCTGATGAAAAATTATTCCAGGTGGGAAACGGTTCAACGTTGGTGGATAAGGTGAAAAATGCACAACTTCAGGATGAAGACTGAGAAAAGATAAAACAGAAGATATCTGAAGGTGAGTTAAACAAATTCAAAATCGATTCGGAAGGGTTACTTTGATTCAAAGGGAAAATTTGGGTTTCGCCAGTACCGAAAGTTAAAGAGGAAATTCTGAGTGAAGCTCACAACTCAAGATATTTGATTCACCCTGGAAGTACAAAGATGTACCAGGATCTTAGACATCATTTTTGGTGGCCGAATATGAAAAAGGATGTGGCTGAGTGTGTTGCGAAGTGCTTCACGTGTCAGAAAGTCAGAGCTGAGCATCAAAGGCTAAGCGGATTATTATAACCGTTGGAGATACCAGAATAGAAATGGGAACATATCACAATAGATTTTGTGGTAGGTCTTCCAGCGACCAAACAAGGTTACGATGCCATTTGGGTGATTGTCGATTGATTGACGAAGTCAGCACACTTTTTGCCAATCAAGATTAGATTTACCCTAGATCGATTGGCAAAACTATACATAAAGAAAATTGTGTCAAGACACAGTGTACCTGTGTCCATTATATCAAACAGAGATCCGCGTTTCACATCTAATTTTTGAAAACGATTACAAGAATGTTTGGGAACTCAGTTAAGAATGAGCACATCGTACCATCCTCAAATCGACAGACAAAGTGAGAGAACCATCTAAACACTAAAAGATATGCTCAGAGCATGTATTATAGATTTCAAGGGAAATTGGAATGACCATCTACCATTGGTAGAATTTGCCTACAATAATAACTATCACGCGATTATTGGCATGCCGCCTTACGAAGCGTTATACGGCAGAAAATGCAGAACTCCGTTATGCTGGGATAAGGTAGGTGAACGTCAGCTATTGGGTCCAGAATTGGTACAACAGACTATCGAGACCATCAAAGTGATTCGAGCAAGATTGATAGCTGCACAGGATAGACATAAGAAATATGTCGATCAACATCGACAGAATTGGGAATTCGATGTCGGTAGTTATGTTTTCTTAAAAGTGTCTCCCTGGAAGGGGAAAATTCGATTTGGCAAGAAGGGAAAATTAAGCCCTAGGTTTATAGGACCTTTTGAAGTGCTTCGACGAGTTAGTGAAGTGGCATACGGGGTAGCTTTACCTCCAGAGTTGGAGCATGTTCATAATATTTTTCATGTTTCAGTGTTGAGGCCATATAAGCCTGATTATAAACATGTTATAAAATATGAGCCCTTAAAGTTTGAGAAAGATTTGTCATATGAGGAAGTCCCTGTTCAAATTGTTGACAGAAAAGAACAAGTACTGAGGAATAAGGTGATACCTTCTGTTAAAGTAATCTAGAGGAACCACAACGCTGAGGAAGCTACGTGGGAACTTGAAATCGTTATGATGAAGAATTATTCTCAGTTGTTTGCTTGATTTTGTATAGCGATTATGCGGACAAAATCTTGTTAAGGATGGAAGAATGTAACGGATAAATTTTTGAGTTGTGATTCTAGAGAAAAAATCTTTTTAAGGAGGGAAGGATGTAACGATCTAGAAATTTGTAATTTAATTTAAATATTTATTGAATTAAATAAATATTTTAAATAATTTATTTATTGAGGAAAATAAATAATTGATGAATTATGGTGAATTAATGTAATAACTAAATTGATTAATGTTAATTAAATTGAATAAAGATAATTTATCTGGAGGATTTAATTTAAGGAAATAATTAAATTAAATCAATTGTTTAATATTTAAGGAAATAATTAAATTAAATGAATTATTTAATTTAAAGAAAATAAATAAATTAAATAAAGTGATGTTTCTAATTTATTAATTAAATTAGATATATAATTATTTGTTATTCATAAATATAATTATAATAGAAATTATTTTAATTACCATTACAAGTTATTTAAATTAATTAAGCTAAAGTTATTTGGTTAACTAGAGTGTAACACATGAAATCATATAATATAATATTATTAAAATAATTTAGTTTTGGAAATAGGTGTTTAGCCAAACAAGGCCTTGTGGCCTTTGGCTTGTTTCTAACTGACGCCTTTTTCTTTTTTTTAACTGACGTACGTGGGATTGTGGCCAGTTTATATTTCCTACGCGTCTTATATTTTTTCCCTAAGGCTAGTTATCAGTGAAGAGCAGAGAGGGCTTGGAGAGAGATAAGAGAAAAAAACACAGAGGAGGTTGAGAGTGGGAACTTGAGAGAATTTTCTTTGATTATCAAGTGGAAGAGAAGGGTTGGCTAATTGTTTTGCTAATCAAGGTATAAACTATCCTTATTTTAACTTTTAGTTTTGGTATATATATATATATATATATATATATATATATATATATATATATATATATATATATGTTCAATTAGTTTTGCAAAATCTGTTAATCATCATATATGGTTGATGCTTGTTTGTTAAAATACATGAAATTTGGGTTTATAGGGAGAAAAATATATAACAGTGGTTATACACGAAAACTGGCTTTAGAAAGTAAAAATTTTGTGCCTTATATGTGTTGAAATCTGCAAATTGAAGTTGGATTGTGTTAATATGTGAAGAAACGAAGGCGGCGTAGTTGAAATCGTGTCAAATGATTAAGAAATGAATTCATGGCGATCGAATTTGCTAAAGGTTTCAAAAATAGAGTTTTCATGAGAAAACATAAAATTTAAGGAATTAAATTAGTTTAAATTGATGTTTAATTGTTCTAAGTTGATGAATATGTGAGGAAACATGTTTGTGTTAGTTTTATATATATTTCATGTGTTAATTTCACTGTTTTGTGGGTGAAATTCGTGATAGTTGGCCTAAAAAATGGAACACTGCTGCTGCATTTCTGGTTCTGTCTGTGCACTAGCGCAGCTGCGCCGGTGCCAAGGCCAGAAACGGTGCAGCTGCGTCAGTCCCAAGCGCAGCTATGCCATACTCTGGTCTGAGGCAGTGAAGTCTGCTTATTTGCAAGTCATGTGTAATAGACTTATGTTGGTTAAGCATGCATGTTAATGATGTTAAGACATAATATAAACTATAATAATAGATTGTAATGTGTTGTAATGCAAAGTGTAAAGATTTTAAATAATTATTTAAATAAGTTATGAAATGAAACCAAATGTGATGTTTTCAAAGTTAGAGATGAACGATTAAGTTATGTTGGATCGTAATGAGATTTCAGATTCGTTAAGGATGTTAACCAACGTGGTTAGATGTTAGGTTAAGGTTACGACCTAAATGATGGGTTATACCCATAAAACTAATATTCATACAACTAATTATTATTGCAATTCCAATGATATGTGTAGGGTAATTGGAGAATATTTTACACTTGTGTATCTTACATACCAGGCAAGTTTCTAAACCTTAACTATTTACATTGAGCAAGCTTTCTAACTTCATTCTTTTCATATTGAATGCAAGTTTCTAAACCTTACCTCTTTTTATTGAGCAAGCCTAATCTATCTTGCGTATGTTTGTACAAGCTCTTGTAACCTAATTCGTTATCTCGAGCGAGTTTTATTTTCTAAATCCTGATATTATTATTCAAAGTATATATTGTTCTAATACATTGATTCAAATAAGATTGTTCTAACTCTTTTGGATATAGCACTTTGCATGTGTATCATGTTTATTCAATTATATTGTTGATATCCGATCTTTGACTTTGATAACCTTGTTCAGCTATACACTCTTGTATTAAACCTTCAAGTAGTAAGTAAACTATTATTGATTGAGTTAATCTATAATTGAATAGTGTTCTAAAATTCTAGAAACACTGATATGCTAGTTCCAAACTAAAATTTTTTAGTGCAGAAATTCTAAATTCAAACTGAGATGAACAACCCTAACATAGGGGATTTTGTACGTGTAACGTTTAGATGTTTGTGCACAATATATGGTACAAAGGGTTGATACCCCTAAGTACGTTAAGAAGAGTCTGTATAGTCTAATGATTTTTAAGGTTAAGGTAATAATACCTAAATACCGGAGACATAGTTCGTGGTCCTAAGACCCTCAGATATTAAAGTTCGAACTTGTTTTCTATTTTTGATTCGTAGAACAAGTTCATTATTGTTCAGTATTCGTTATTCATTCTCATGTTATTATTATCACTACTCCTTATATCAGTGAGCAATTATTTGCTCACTCTTGCAATTAACAATGCAGCTAAAGTCACAAGAGGTGATGAGCCATCTACTAGCAAAGGAAAGGGCAAGATGTCCAAGTGATGAAGAATTATTTAAAATTTATTTAAATGCATGATGTTATAAGACTTGTTTTCTTTTATGATGTATTTCGCAAACTGATGTAATAATTTAAGGTTAGATTACCTGGGATTGTTTATGAGATGTAACCCTTTGATGGGAAAGATTATTGTTTAAGTTATTTAATGTTTTATCATTTATTATGGGTAGTTAGATGTAATTATTTTGATAGTGAGCACCAAATTCGGTGGAAATGAAGTACCCGAATTTGGGGGTGTCACACCGGATGTTTGGAGAGTACGAGGAGCGGATCCTAGAGTTAGACTGCAGAGTCTAGGAGCTGGAGGCTGAGGCCCAAGAGTGGGAGTTCGAATTCCAGAAACTGAGAGACGAGGACCACCAGAGGAAGTTAGTGATACAAGAGTTAGAGGTGGAGATTACCCACCGCAAGGAGGCGGGGATCCAGATGGGGACTCTATTTCATAGGTCGGTGTCTCGAAATGTAGAGTTGCGCACGACCATATAGAGATTGATTGACGGTGTATATCATTACCCAGCAGAACAGGGACAGACCCGGCATACCATAAGCCGAGATTTGGTGGCACACATAACTCAGAAGGAGTACAAGAGTGCTATGGAGTGCGGGATGATAGATTGAGGTCTGGGTGTTAGTAGTTCAGTAGTAGTAGTTGGTAGTCATTTATGATTTGTTAGTGTAATCCCAATCTTTTGTATGAATTATGGGATAGTTATGTAAACCCCAAACTTTTGAAAAATGTTAGAGGGGTAGCATGTTAGTATTTCCCCCATCTTTTGTGATATTAGGGGATATGTGTTGACATTTATAGAAGTATGCTAGGAATGATCATGTTGATGTAATGATTTGGCATATGAATATAAATGATCTTATTTTAGAAACGTGTTATGAAATCTTATTCCTTTTCATTCGAGA
Organism: Panax notoginseng; assembly: GCA_016801055.1. Lineage (NCBI taxonomy): Eukaryota > Viridiplantae > Streptophyta > Magnoliopsida > Apiales > Araliaceae > Panax > Panax notoginseng. Next base: position 84,825,648 of record CM029014.1, read on the forward strand.
AATGTTTAAGTAATAAAACAAGTAATAAAAATGAAAATTTTGTGATGCAAAAAATGCCGCCAAGACGTATACCAGCGACACCGAAAGAGTCAGTCAATAACGAGAGAGAGCAAGTAGACCCTATCCAAAGACTAGTATATTTGTTAGGGGAGGCTCTTATGGGAAGGAACAATGAACTCGATCACCCCAATCCCCAAGTGGTTCCAGTCACAAACTTTAAGGGCTTTAGGAGTGTAGGACCTCCAGAATTCGTGGGTATTACCAATCTGATCATGGCACATATATAGATCAAAGAGATGGAGAAGGCCTTCACCATCGCTCCTGTGGGTGAAGACCAGAAGACGGTGTTTGCTACCTATATGATGAGAAGCGAGGTGAACTACTGGTGGGAGGAAAATCAGCAAAGAGTAGGAGAAGGGATAATAGCATGGGAGAGATTTAAGATCTTGTTCTTCAAGAATTACTTCCCGAAGAGCATGAAGAATAGGATGGAGGTGAAGTTCTTAGAACTTAAGCAAGGAGATATGACGGTGACGTAATATGTGACTAAGTTCAATGAGCTAGCCCGGTTTGCAGAAAACCAAGTAGGAGATGAAGAGAGGAAAGCTAAACGTTTTGAGCAAGGGCTGAAACCTTAGTTGTTCAACAAGGTGTCAATTCTTCAGATTGATTCATTTGCGACGTTGCTGGAGAAGGCCATTATTACAGAGGGAGGTAGTGAAGCTTTGAGTTTGTAAAACAAGGAGAAGAAAGCTAAGAACATGGGAGGAGAAAGCCGTGGAGGAAGCAGCAGCGGGGGAAGTAATCCAAGAAAGAAGAAATGGGAGAATAACAATAATAACAAAAATCACAACAATCAAGTGGGGAAGTTTCGTGGAGATTTTAAGAAGAGGGCTGAGGGATGCCCAAAGTGTGGAAAGAATCACCAGGGTGAGTGCTGGAAGGGGCGCAGTATCTGCTACAACTACGGCCAGGAAGGACATATTTCACCTAAATGCTCGAAGCCCAAGAAAAAAATGGGTTGTTTCACTTGTGGCTCGCCAGACCACCTGATTAAGGACTGCCCAAAGAAAGGAAGTGGCCAACAAGGGGGAGCAGCAAACAGATGATTGGCAGACCAACGCAATCCAACCGCCCAACCGCCCAACCGCTAGGACCTTTAACATGACCGTCCAGGACGCAGTAGCTGCGAAGGACGTGGTGTCAAGTATTATCCCAATCAATGATATAAATGCCTATTTATTATTTAATTCGGGTGCCACCTATTCTTTTGTATCAAAAGAATTTGCTAGTCGACTTAATTTACCTCGAGAACGATTAGGAAATCCTTTGAATGTAGAAGTTGCGAATAAGGAAGTAATTCCCGTAGAATATGTTTATCGAAATTATTGCGCAAACATTAAAAATCATGAACTAAGCGTAGACTTAATTCCTATAAGATTGGGAGAGTTTGTCGTAATATTATGAATGGATTGGTTGTATAACCATGCTACGATAATTGATTGTCAGAATAAAAGTGTAAACCTTCAGACTCCGAATAAGTCTAAGGTAGTGTTTTATGGTAGCTCATCGCTTAAGCAATCGTGTTGCCTTACGATGATGCATGCCAAGAAATTGTTAAGGAAAGGATGTGTAGGTTATTTAGCTTACATTATTGATACTCAGAAAAAGGGAGTAGAAATTAAGGATATATCCGTAGTGAGAGAATTTCAAGATGTATTTCTGAATGATTTGCCTAGTCTTCCGCCAGACAGAGAAATCGAATTCATAATAGACTTAGCATAGGGAACTGCACCGATTTCGAAAGCCCCATATCGTATGGCGCCAGTAGAAATGAAGGAGTTGATGATACAACTGCAAGAGTTACTAGATAAAGGTTACAAACGACCGAGTGTGTCTCCTTGGGGAGCACCAGTATTGTTTGTAAAGAAGAAGGATGGATCGATGATGCTCTATATCGATTATAGAGAATTGAACAGAGTAACGATTAAGAATAGATATATGTTACCAAGGATAGACGACCTTTTTGATCAACTGAAGGGAGCAAAGTATTTCTCAAAGATAGATCTACAGACGGGTTATCATCAGTTGAAGGTATGGGAGGAGGACATATCAAAGACGGCGTTCCGAACTCGTTATGGACATTTTGAATTTATGGTGATGTCATTCGTGTTGACAAATGCTCCGGCAACATTTATGGACTTGATGAACCAAGTCTTCAAGCCATTCTTAGATAAATTAGTAGTAGCTTTCATCGACGACATCTTGATTTACTCGAAGACGGAACAAGAACATGCCAAACATCTGAAGATGGTTTTGGAGGCGCTAAGAAAGAAGAAGTTGTAAGCAAAATTTTTAAAATATGAATTCTGGATGGAGAAGGTTCAATTCTTAGGACACATGGTGGATAAGGATAGAATTTTAGTAGACCCTGCAAAGGTAGAAACAGTGACTAATTAGGAGCAGCCAAAGACGCCAATTGAAGTAAGAAGTTTCTTAGGGTTAGTAGGGTACTATCGAAGATTTATCCAGAATTTTTCTAAGAATCAACCCCGTTGACCAATCTAACGAGGAAGACGGTGAAGTTTGTGTGGACGGACAAAAGTGAAGAAAGTTTTCAGGAGTTAAAAAAGAGACTAAGTGAGGCGCCTGTATTATAATTACCAAATGATACGGGAGGATTTGTGGTGTATAGTGATGCATCGCACAAGGGACTTGGTTGTGTGCTCATGCAACATGGCAAAGTCATTGCGTATGCATCGCGACAATTGACAGATTACGAAAAATGATACTCTACTCACGACTTAAGGTTAGCGGCAGTAGTTTTTGCGTTAAAGATTTGGAGACATTATTTGTACGGAGAGAAATGTGAGATATGAACGAACCACAAGAGTCTGAAATATATCTTCACGCAGAAGGAGTTGAACATGCATCAGAGAAGGTGGTTAGAATTAATTAAGGATTATGAATGGGATATTCTTTATCACCCAGGAAAGGCAAACGTAGTAGTCGACGCGCTAAGCAGGAAAGGAAGGGAGAAGTTGTTTCAACTAACAACTCAGGAGGAGTTAATAAAGGAAATGGAGAAATTGGAGATACAAGTAAAAGGACCAGAGAGGTCTGAAGAAAAATTATTTCCAGTGGAAGCTCGTCCAACCTTGTTGGACAGAGTAAAGGAATCACAAGAGAAGGATGAAGAATGCGAGAAGATCAGGAAAAGGATCACATAAGATGAAGAAGAGAGATTAAAAGTGGATAAAGATGGTATTTTGAGATTCGAAGGGAGAGTGTGGGTGCGAGCAATAACTGAATTGAGGGAAGAAATTTTGCACGAGGCACACAATACGATGTATTCTGTTCATTCAGGGGGCACAAAGATGTACCGAGATTTGAGGCAACATTTTTGGTGGCCCAATCTAAAACGAGAAATCACAGAGTGTGTTAGTAAATGTATTACTTGTCAACGGGTCAAAATAGAGCACCAGAGGCCGAGTGGTTTGCTTCAACCGTTGGAAATACCAAAGTGGAAATGGGAGCACATTACCATGGACTTCGTTGTGGGACTTCCAGTCACATAGAAAGGTCTTGATGCCATTTGGTTTATCGTAGATCGACTAACGAAGACGACTCATTTTCTACCGATCAAGATCCGATATAAATTAAATCAGTTAGTGAGCTTGTGTGAAAATGAAATTGTTTCACGGTATGGAGTGCTAGTCTTGATTGTCTCCGATCGAGATCCGCACTTCACATCCAAATTCTGGAAAAGCTTGCAAGAGAGGATGGGAACACAACTGAGGTTGAGTACTGCTTATCATCCATAGACAGACAGACAAAGTGAGCAAACAATACAAACGATAGAGGACATGCTTAGAACTTGTGTGATGGACTTCAAAGGAAGTTGGGATGATCACCTACCCCTAGTGAAATTTACTTATAACAATAGTTACCATGCGAGTATCGGCATGCCATCGTACGAAGCTCTTTACGGGAGAAAATGTCGAACGCCATTATGTTGGGACAAAGTTGGAGAATGACGACTATTAGGACCAGAGTTAATACAACAAACCGCAAACGTGGTGACAGTGATAAGAGTTAGACTGGTAGCTTCACAAGATCCCCAGAAGAAATACACAGATTTACATCGTCAAGACCGCGACTTTGAAGTCAGAAGTTAAATTTTCTTGAAAGTATCTCCTTGAAAGGGAAAACTACGATTCGACAAGAAGGGAAAATTGAGTCTGAGGTTCATAGGACCATTCGAGATATTGAAGCAAATGGGCGAAGTGGCATACAAAGTTATATTACCACCCGAGTTGGAGCACATCCAAAACGTGTTTCACATCTCTGTGTTGCTTCCGTACAAGCCAGACTACAAACACGTGATTTCCTACGATCCCATTCAAGTGGAGAAAAATTTGGCGTATAAGAAAATTCATGTCCAGATATTAGATAGGAAAGATCAGACATTAAGAAATAAAATTATATCTTCTGTAAAAGTATTTTGGCAAAACCACGACACCGAGGAGGCCACGTGGGAATTAGAAGATAAGATGCGAAGGGACTATCCACATTTATTTGTGTAACCTTGTACCAATTCCGAGGATGGAATTTTTATAAGGGGGGGGGGATATAAGAACCGTGAATTTTACGAATAAATATTTATTCTGATATAATAAGAAAATGGATATTTATTTGAATATAAATATTGATGTGTTGTGAGATGAGTAATTCAATTAATTCAAATTGAGTTTATAAGAATTGAGAAAAATATGGAGTTTATGATAAGCTCGAAGAATGCCTTGTGTGACATAATAATGAGAATTATGATGATTTAATTAATTAAAGAAGGAATTAATAAGTGAATGATTAATTAATAATATATTGTTAATTAATTGTTATTATGAGTAATAGCGTATTAATGAATAAATAATTGATTAATATTATAAGATTAATGTTTGATCAATGAACTGCTATGTGTAATGATAAGTAATAACATATTATATAGTAACTACATCTATATAATATAAAGTATAGTGTGACATTGTCATATGACTATGTAATATAGGAACTATATAGTAAAATGGAATGAATTATAAGTTACATAAATAATACTTATGTGACAACATGTATGTGTGAGAATATTAAAGATGTACTTTAAGTAGGATAAATCAATGATTGCAAATAAATAATTATTTTAATAAGTATGTATAATTGGAATAATAAAGGTGTGTGGAAATAATGGATTGTTAATACCCAACTAATTATATTCCAACCCAATTTAAATATTAATTGGACTAGACTACTGTACATGGATTATATGGTATATGTACATATATAATCCCTAACTTTTCATTATGAAGTAGCATTAACACATTAAAATTATATTTTTTGAAATCCAAGAAACCAAACTAAGCATTATATAACTAAGTTACTGAGTTTTAAAACTCGTGTCCCATATTAAGTGACCAAATAGTAGCCTATACTCAGTTGCGTGAACACAAGCTTGCTAGAAACTTTGTTGTGATGATGAGCTGAGATGGGGAAAAAGGAGTTGGTGAAATCTTTTCACCAAACTCTCTCAATCCAATGGTTCTTCTCTTTCCCGTTGGTTTGTATATGGTGTAACGACCCCAAAATTCATACAATTTAATTCTCGACTTCGGTCGTTAACAATACATTTAACTTCTGATTTTACATCATTATTCGATGTTATACTTTATAAAATGCGGAATAACTTAAACTTTTATGCCTTCTTACTTTAATTCCCTGAATCAAAACCTTTATCAACTATATGTCTTTGAATCAATCTTATTTTATGATTCACTTTATCACTGTTAACATATAAAATTTTACATTTCAATCTGATAACCTTTACATATCTGATAACTCTAACTCTATCTTTACAACTCAATATAAAACTATACATCATAAAACATTTAATACATCACATGAGTCTTAATCATGGTTTAAGGAAATAGCAACTTTAACTAAAATATACATCTTCGTATATTAATTCTGATCCACTTCATTTAAGTAGCACATAGTGTTATCTTCAATCCTTAACCTGCAAAAATGGTTATTTGCAAGGTTGAGCTCGACAGCCAAGCAAAATCTAACAATTTTCATGTAACACGTAGCATAAAATAACATGCTCAATATATATCTCTTAAACATTGGACTATCATAACATACAGGCTACAGTTCATCTAAAAAGTATAAAGATTGAGTTCCTTACTCAATCAGCTTTCTTTACTCAATCAACATAGTCATAAGTTGACTTTAACGTTTCATGCTTCTAACATAAATATAACACATCATGTTATTTGCAATAAAGATTTAAAACAGTTAATCACCAAGTTCACATAGCAAATAGGAACTGAAAGACTTGCCTGATTCGTAGTTTATAAACTACTGCTTAACTGCTTATCACGTATCTACACTTCGTGTGACGCCCCCAAAATTAGGTATACATCACCCATCTTGGGTCATCAGATACAAAGTACATAATACAAATACAACTTACTAATACAACTGTCGTGTACAATACGACAAAACATAAACTGCGAGTTTGAATACAAATATTATCTTCTAGAGAGTATTCATACTCAAAAGGAGTCCTCATTACATTTATTAACACACTATTACATAGAATAGTGAGGACTACTAACTAATACTATCATTCGAACCATCACTCCGTTTCCCGACTTGCCCCAGCTACGTTCTCATTTCCTGAAGAGAACAGTGAAAGAAAGGGTGAGCTCAACTAGCCCAGTAAGAAATATTATGACTAAGATAATGCAGAATAAATTATCATTAGCCTTCAACAATGTTAAACTGATAAAATATAATAGACATCAAGTTTAACTGCAGCGGAACAAGCAATCCATTAAAAGAGTCAAGTAGAAAATAAACTCTACTATCTTTTATGATTTAAAAGGTTTTTCAACACTGTGATCGCTGAGACTCAGCTTAATAAAATAATCCACATCATCGAATCACCCCTGCACTACGGCCAAGGATATTCGTGTATTCATTAATGGTCATGATCATGCCAACAACTGTCCATCAATGCACTATGGGCTAATGAGGACTTTTACCACATCATTTGTAACATTACGGTCATGATTATACCGAATAATCCCTGGTCATAATCATACCAAGTCCATCTATGCACTACAGGCCACAGATAACTTTCAATATTTTATAAACATGAGGATGATGACAATGATATAAGAATTCAATAAAACAAGTTCAAGAATTAATTTATCCAAGAATTAACAACGTCCAAATTGTCAACATGATACTGCTTTGTGGAGTAAAATTCAAGAATGCTTAGAAGAATATTTCCATGAAAAGATACTGGATGAAACGCAATTATCAAGGATATTCCACAAATTTCATGGAGTATAGAAATCAAAACTTAACCAACTGAGTACAATAAAGAATGGAATAACAAAAGAAATCACCATGCATGCGATAGACCGCACAGACAGGTTATTCCAACTGAATAATAAATAATAGAACCAGGTCCGGCGTAAACGCACAGACAGGATATTCCCACAGAATAATAAATAATGGAACCAGGTCCGGTGTAAAACACACAGACAGGATGTTCCAACAGAATAATAACAAAGACGGAACCAGGTCCGGTGTAAAACACACAGACAGGATGTTCCAACAGAATAATAATAAAAACGGAACCAGGTCCGGTGTAAAACACACAGACAGGATGTTCCAACAGAATAATAATAAAAACGGAACCAGGTCCGGTGTAAAACACACAGACATGATGTTCCAACAGAATAATAGAAGAATGTCACCAAGTATAGGGTAGACCGCGTATACAGGTTATTCCAACAGAATAATAAGAAATGGAATAACAACAGTTCTCTTCATGAATAAGAAAGAATAACACCCCTTACCGTTTTAAAGAAGAGCTGATATAAGGAAGTAGTTAAGTAGCAGAATACTCTTCTTCTCTCTATCTATAGTTTCTCTCTATAGTTTCTCTCTCTAGAGTTCAGTGAATTCGTAAGAAATAATGAAGGAATGAGCTGCTATTTATAGAAAAATAGAATGCATAGTAACTAATCCATGAACGGTCCAGATTGATTACTTTAATCTGACGGTCCATATTTAAAGAAAAATCTTTTAAATAAAATATAATATATTCTATTTCTAGAATAACTTTAATAAAGTATTCTGTTTTATATAAAAAGATGTTTCTGCTTTATTACGTTAATAATACGAATAAAACAAAACGTCATTATCGCTAAATAATTCATATTATTAATTGACAATAATTGAATCAAACTGAGTGACTTCTCACATAAGCATTAATAATCAATACCGTGTGCTACTATGCAACCACGCGTATTACTGTACTTTTACTACCGAGTAGTTCAACAGTAACAATGGTAAAACTTCCGTCGTTATTTTTAATAAAATATTTTTGTCTTTTTCTCAATCCGACAATAATTCTGTTGTGGGGTCCACCAATGATTGTGTCGTTGTACGAATATTCTCTGTTAAAACGAATATTCCCCGACCAATCGAATAGTATATAACAACGTGCATACTTTGCAAAATTTATAAATATTACCCACAACTATTATATCAAATTAACTCCATAATATTCAAAAATGATATTTATAGAAAATTCATCTTTATTTATAAAAGTTGGGGTCTTACAACCTCCCCTTCTTATGAAATTTCGCCCTCGAAATTAGGGTACGTACCTGGTATGTCGAAGAGGTAAGGATACCTTGATTTCATTTCAGATTCTAACTCCCAAGTCATTTCCTCAACATCGTGGTTTCTCCACAAAACTTTGACTTGAGGTATAACCTTGGAGCGTAGAATATGTTCCTTCTTATCCAAGATTTGAACAGGAACTTCTTCATACGTCAAATCCTCAGCTATTTCGTCTGGTTCTAACTCAATAATGTGATTCGGGTCTTCCACATATTTGCGTAACATGGATATGTGAAAAACGTTATGAACACGAGACATACTTGGCGGTAAAGCGAGTCTATAAGCCACAGTTCCTACTCGATCGAGAATTAAAAATGGACCGATGAATCGAGGATTGAGCTTTCCTCTCTTTCCAAATCTCGTAACTCCTTTCCATGGAGCAACACGTAAGAACACATGATCTCCTACATCAAATTCCACGTCCTTTCGATGAAGATCAGCATAACTCTTTTGTCAATCTTGTGAGGTTTTTATACGTTGTCGGATCGTTTGAATCTTTTCTATAGTCATACGTACCAACTCCGGTCCCAACAACGATGCTTCACCCACCTCATCCCAGTATACTGGAGAACGACATTTTCTTCCATACAATGCTTCGAATGTAGCCATGCCAATACTTGCTTGATAACTGTTGTTGTAGGAAAACTCCACCAATGGTAAGAACTTGTCCTAACTTCCCTTGAAGTCAAAGACACAGAGTCTTAATAGATCTTCAAGAGTTTGAATAGTCCTCTCTGATTGTCCATCCGTCTGAGGATGATATGCTGAACTAAATCGTAAATCCGTGCCCATAGCTTTTTGTAAACTAACCCAAAATCGTGAAGTGAATCTTGGGTCTCGGTCAGAAACTATGGATACTGGCATACCATGCAGTCTTACAATCTCGTTTATGTACATACGAGCAAGACGTTCAAGTGTATAAGTTTCTCGTATCTGTAAGAAATGAGCAGACTTGGTCAATCTATCAACAATGACCCAAATCGCATCAATACCTTGAGAAACCCTAGGAAGACCGGTAACGAAATCCATGGTAATGTGCTCCCACTTCCATTCTGGAATTTCAAGTGGTTGCAATGGACCTTTTGGTACTTGATGCTCCGCTTTGACTCGTTGACAAGTTAGACACCTTGAGATAAACAACGCTATCTCTCTCTTCATATTGCTCCACCAAAATGTATGACGAAGATCATGATACATTTTGGTACTTCCAGGATGGATTGCAAACGGTGTATTGTGCGCCTCCATCATGATTTCATACTTTAAATCAGGGTTGTTAGGAACACAAAGTCTGGAGTTGACTCGAAGTATTCCTTCTTCATCGATTCTTGCTTCCGGCATAACACCTTCTTGCACTTTCTTCCTCATACGCATTAGCTCTAGGTCTGTAGCTTGAGCAGCTTTAACTTTATCGATTAAAGTCGGTTCTACTCGTATATTCGCCATCATCACATGGGTCTCTGGAGTCTTTAACTCTATCTCCATCCTTTGCAAGTCACACAAAATGGGCCTTTGCGTTGTTAATATTGCACTTGTACCCGCAAATGATCTTCTACTCAATGCGCCAGCTACCACGTTCGCTTTTCCAGGATGGTATTGAATGGTATGATCATAATCTTTCAACAGTTTAAGCCAACGTCGTTGTCGTATGTTGAGTTCCTTTTGAGTGAAGAAATATTTAAGGCTTTTATGATCCGTAAAGATCTCCACCTTCTCCCCATACAAGTAATGCCTCCAAATTTTAAGTGCAAAGACAACAGCTGCCAACTCTAGATCATGAGTAGGATAATTCCTCTCATATTCCTTGAGTTGTCTTGATGCATAGGCTATGACTTTTCTATGTTGCATGAGAACGCATCCCAACTCTTTGCTCGAAGCATCACTGTAGATGACAAATCCCTCCGAGCCAGATGGTATTGTTAGAACAGGTGCTGAAATGAGTCTCCTCTTGAGTTCTTGAAAACTCTTCTCACATTCTTTGCTCCAACCGAACTTTGTATCTTTCTGAGTCAGCTGAGTTAATGGAGTAGTGATTCGAGAAAATCCTTCCACGAATCTCCGATAATAACCAGCTAAATCAAGAAAGCTACGTACTTCGGTCACTGATTTAGGTTGCTCCCAGCTTTGAATAGCTTCAATCTTTGCCGGGTCAACCGATATTCCACGACTTGATACTACGTGCCCAAGGAATGCTACCTCCTCCAGCCAGAACTCGCACTTCTTCAACTTGGCATAAAGCTTGTATTCACGAAGCTTTTGGAGTACCAACCTCAAGTGTTGCTCATGATCTTCACGACTTTTGGAATAAATAAGAATGTCATCAATAAAGACGACCACAAAGTGATCCAAATATTCCTTGAATACTCGGTTCATCATATCCATGAAGGCAGCAGGAGCAATAGTCAATCCAAAGGACATGACTAGGAATTCATAATGCCCGTACCTAGTTCTAAAAGCCGTCTTTGGAATATCCTCAGTTCTAACCTTCAGCTGATGATATCCAGAACGAAGATCGATCTTTGAAAAGAATTGTGCTCCTTGCAACTGGTCAAACAGGTCATCAATACGAGGCAATGGGTACCTATTTTTGATGGTGACATGATTCAACTCCCGATAATCAATACAAAGTCGCATACTTCCATCTTTCTTCTTCACGAATAGAACAGGAGCACCCCAAGGAGAAGTACTAGGACGAATAAAGCCAATGTCTAACAATTCCTGCAGTTGGATCTTTAACTCTTGAAGTTCAATAGGAGCCATTCGATATGGGGCTTTGGAAATGGGTTTTGTACCGGGTTCAAGGTCGATACAAAATTCAATTTCACGCTCTGGGGGTAGGCCAGGAAGTTCTTCAGGGAATACGTCAGGAAATTTATTAACAATAGAAATATCATTCAAAACTGACGTATTTTTGTTTAGATCCGTGACATGAGCTAAGAAAGCTTGACATCCATTTTTCAATAAACGAATAGCTTTATGGCTTGAGATGACAGCGATTGATTTTAATGGTTTGGTTGCTTGAATTCGCATAATAGGTCGATTAGGAATATGAAAGCTAACAACCTTACGAAAACAATCAATTTTTGCATGATGAGTAGCTAACCAATCAATCCCTAGAATCACATCAAATGCAAGTATTTTTAATGAAATCAGATCGACAGGTAATGTGTGGGTACCAACTTGAATCAAACAAGACTTATAAATCGTGGATGTAATGAAGGTTTCTCCCAATGGAGTTTCAACAGATAAGTCAAAATCTAATTCCTCCGGAATCAAATTTAATCGATGAGCGCAAGTAGGAGAAATAAAAGAATGGGTAGAACCGGTATCAAATAAAGTATAGACTTCGTTAGAGTTTATGATAAGCTTACCCGTGATGACGTCACTCGGGTTCCTTGCTTTCTGGGAGGTCACAACAAACGCTCTCCCTTGCACTACCGGTTTTGACTTTTCTGGGACGGCCTTTGGTGTCTCCATCTTGGCTGAACTTATTTATGGTAAACGACAAAATCGAGCTAAATGACCTTCTCTTCCACAATTATAACATGCTTTAGACGGCATCGCGCAGTTTGGACTGATGTGCCCCTCCCCTCCACATTTGAAACATATGATAGGTGGTCGTTCTCCTTCCTTAACAACGGGTGCTGGTGCTGACGTCTTTCCATCATTGTTGAATCTCCTCTTCTTGAAATGACCATTCTTATTATTTTGGCCCTGATTACCACCGAAGTGGTTACCATTTCTGGCCTATTGATTCCATCCACGCTTGTTGTCACCGCTTCGATGACTGCTCTCACTGGTATTATCATTTTGCCGACTGCTCTCTTTTGGTTGTGTTGACTCGTTATCGCGCTCCACTAACTGAGCCCTATTCACAACATCTGAATACAAACACAGTTTATGAGAAATAAGATGTTGACGTATCTCAGGTTTCAAACCTCGCAAAAACATTCGTGTCATTCGCTCTTCATTATCCACCAAGTGGGACGCAAACCGGGACAACTCGGCAAACTTGGCTTCGTACTGCGACACGGTCATGTTGTTTTGCTCCAACTTGATAAATTCCACCTCCTTCATGTGACGAATACTTTCGGGAAAGTATTTGTCGTTGAACAGCTCTTGGAACTTCTCCCAAGACATCTTCAGTGCGGCAGGTTGAGTACGCTTAATCGACTCCCACCAGTAATCTGCCTCTCCTCGCAACATAAAGGCGGCAAAGGGAACCTTTTGCTCCTCGGAGCATCCCAAGACATCAAATATCTTGGTAATCTGCTTTATCCATGTTTCCGCTATAAGTGGTTTTGGCTCTCCCTTAAACTCTGGTGGTCCCAGCTCCTTGAACTATTTAGAGGTGACCGTCTGAGAGTTTTCAGTGTTTCCACCTATATTTTGGATAGGAGCCGCTCTCGCCTGCTGTTGCATGAACTGCATAAAGTTTCTGAACATTCCATCATTCATCATCTGGTCAGTGTTGTTGTTTGCATGAGGATTGTCACCTTCCTGATGCACATTATCCTGATTATTGATATGTGGTGAATCAACAGTCGTCTGTGCTCCATTGCTATTCTCAACATTCTCAGATGCCATTTTCAGGTACTGCCACAAAATAAAAGTAAATTGATATATCATATATTATCCTTATATTCTGACCGACCAATTAAATGTCATGCAAATAAACTTAGGTAGGTCATACTAGCGAAGGAATTTCCCGTCTCTCCCCTCCTAGTTCTATTCTCACATCTTAGCCAGGGATCATATCCCTAAGCTCTGATACCAACTGTGACGCCCCCAAAATTAGGTATACATCACCCATCTTGGGTCGTCAGATACAAAGTACATAATACAAATACAACTTACTAATACAACTGTCGTGTACAATACGACAAAACATAAACTGCGAGTTTGAATACAAATATTATCTTCTAGAGAGTATTCATACTCAAAAGGAGTCCTCATTACATTTATTAACACACTATTACATAGAATAGTGAGGACTACTAACTAATACTATCATTCGAACCATCACTCCATTTCCCGACTTGCCCCAGCTACGTTCTCATTTCCTGAAGAGAACAGTGAAAGAAAGGGTGAGCTCAACTAGCCCAGTAAGAAATATTATGACTAAGATAATGCAGAATAAATTATCATTAGCCTTCAACAATGTTAAACTGATAAAATATAATAGACATCAAGTTTAACTGCAGCGGAACAAGCAATCCATTAAAAGAGTCAAGTAGAAAATAAACTCTACTATCTTTTATGATTTAAAAGGTTTTTCAACACTGTGATCGCTGAGACTCAGCTTAATAAAATAATCAACATCATCGAATCACCCCTGCACTACGGCCAAGGATATTCGTGTATTCATTAATGGTCATGATCTTGCCAACAACTGTCCATCAATGCACTACGGGCTAATGAGGACTTTTACCACATCATTTGTAACATTACGGTCATGATTATACCGAATAATCCCTTGTCATAATCATACCAAGTCCATCTATGCACTACAGGCCACAGATAACTTTCAATATTTTATAAACATGAGGATGATGACAATGATATAAGAATTCAATAAAACAAGTTCAAGAATTAATTTATCCAAGAATTAACAACGTCCAAATTGTCAACATGATACTGCTTTGTGGAGTAAAATTCAAGAATGCTTAGAAGAATATTTCCATGAAAAGATACTGGATGAAACGCAATTATCAAGGATATTCCACAAATTTCATGGAGTATAGAAATCAAAACTTAACCAACTGAGTACAATAAAGAATGGAATAACAAAAGAAATCACCATGCATGCGATAGACCGCACAGACAGGTTATTCCAACTGAATAATAAATAATAGAACCAGGTCCGGCGTAAACGCACAGACAGGATATTCCCACAGAATAATAAATAATGGAACCAGGTCCGGTGTAAAACACACAGACAGGATGTTCCAACAGAATAATAACAAAGACGGAACCAGGTCCGGTGTAAAACACACAGACAGGATGTTCCAACAGAATAATAATAAAAACGGAACCAGGTCCGGTGTAAAACACACAGACAGGATGTTCCAACAGAATAATAATAAAAACGGAACCAGGTCCGGTGTAAAACACACAGACAGGATGTTCCAACAGAATAATAGAAGAATGTCACCAAGTATAGGGTAGACCGCGTATACAGGTTATTCCAACAGAATAATAAGAAATGGAATAACAACAGTTCTCTTCATGAATAAGAAAGAATAACACCCCTTACCGTTTTAAAGAAGAGCTGATATAAAGAAGTAGTTAAGTAGCAGAATACTCTTCTTCTCTCTCTCTATAGTTTTTCTCTATAGTTTCTCTCTCTAGAGTTCAGTGAATTCGTAAGAAATAATGAAGGAATGAGCTGCTATTTATAGAAAAATAGAATGCATAGTAACTAATCCATGAACGGTCCAGATTGATTACTTTAATCTGACGGTCCATATTTAAAGAAAAATCTTTTAAATAAAATATAATATATTCTATTTCTAGAATAACTTTAATAAAGTATTCTGTTTTATATAAAAAGATGTTTCTGTTTTATTACGTTAATAATACGAATAAAACAAAACGTCATTATCGCTAAATAATTCATATTATTAACTGACAATAATTGAATCAAACTGAGTGACTTCTCACATAAGCATTAATAATCAATATCGTGTGCTACTATGCAACCACACGTATTACTGTACTTTTACTACCGAGTAGTTCAACAGTAACAATGGTAAAACTTCTGCCGTTATTTTTAATAAAATATTTTTGTCGTTTTCTCAATCCGACAATAATTCCGTTGTGGGGTCCACCAATGATTGTGCCGTTGTACGAATATTTCCTGTTAAAACGAATATTCCCCGACCAATCGAATATTATATAACAACTTGCGTACTTTGGAAAATTTATAAATATTACCCACAACTATTATATCAAATTAACTCCATAATATTCAAAAATGATATTTATAGAAAATTCATCTTTATTTATAAAGGTTGGGGTCCTACACTTCGTGTATTCCTACACAATTATATCATTATTCACATTAACTATTAGTCACATAGTAACACATAGTAGCTATAATGTAATCTTTACTCTACATCTCATAACACTCGTTTCTACTTATTTCGGTACAAGTCTTACATTACCATTTACAAATTATAAATTCCAAGTGTTGACTTCACAACACTTGTCTAACATTCATTGTGTATACTAAGTTATCACATAACGCGTTTGTAACATACTAATCATTCTCATAACTTTGAATTTATCAATTACATAACACGGTTATGTTTTAACCTTCTTACTACATGTGTGACACATTAACATAACCTTAGACCAAGTGGTAATGCTACTCAAAATCTGCAGCAGCAGCAGAAGTCTCTGCCTCATATCAGTGTATGGCGCAACTGCGCCGGTACAGCTGCGCAGTTTTTAGCCTTGACACTAGCGCAGCTGCGCTGGTGCACAGACAGAGGTAGAGTCGGCTATGAACAGTAGCCGACTTTAGCCCAACAAACACGAATTTCACCCACAAAACAGTGAAATTAACATATACAATAAATATAAAACTATCATAAACATGATTGCTAATATATTCATCAACATAAAACAATTTAACAACACTTTTAACTATTTTAATTTCTCAAATTTCACATTTTCATATAAAACTCAATTTTCTTGACATTCTTCCCAAAAATCAACACTGTAATTTCAATTCTTCACCAAATCACTTCGTTCAAGTTACATTATCTTCGTCTCTTAATCAATCAACATAATTAAGCCTCAATTTGAAGATTAACATACGAATTGACCACTAAATTGGTACTTTTACAAGACATATGAGAAAATATTCACTGTCATTATTTTTTCTACTTTTAAACGAAATTAGCATACAATTCTTGCTTAAACACAAACTCTAATCATCATAAACACATATACTCGCAATTACCAGTTATAAATATCAACAATTCAACAACTTGAATTCACAGGACATGAGATTTTATGCTGTAAAAACCCATATATATATATATATATATATATATATATATATATATATATATATATATATATATATATATATATAATATCAAGGTGTTAAAATTACCTTCAAATAGCTTGGAATTTCACCCACAAAATAGTGAAATTAACATATACAATAAATATAAAACTATCATAAACATGATTGCTAACATTTTCATCAACATAGAACAATTTAACAACACTTTTAACTATTTTAATTTTTCAAATTTCTCATTTTCATATAAAACTCAATTTTTTTGACATTCTTCCCAAAAATCAACACTGTGATTTCAATTCTTCAACAAATCACTTCATTTAAGTTGCATTATCTTCGTTTATTAATGAATCAACATAATCAAGCCTTGATTTGCAGATTAACATACGAATTGACCACTAAAATTGGTACTTTTACAAGACATGTGACGACCCGAAAATTCGGATCGTCCAGAATTTAGGTTTAAAGAATTAGTTATTAATAAAACTAATTTTTATTAATACTATTCTGTGCTATGTGTTTATTAATCGTTCTAGAACCTAGGATGATTATAAGTCGAGAGTATTCTGCCTATGAGCTAGATTGAACGAATAAGAATTTTTAAGACGAAAATAAAAAAAATTCGGGAACAAAAATATTTTCGGGGAAAAAGACGAAATAGGAACTATTCATCCGTTTTTGCTCGGAGATTTATTTTGAATTTTTGAAAAATGCGTAATGATAGAATTTTGAGACGTGGTGGAATATTCAATAATATTTCAGTTATGGCAGAAACGAAGTTTTCGCCTGCGGGCTTAAAACCTAAGGGTTAGAAAAAATGAGTTCTGAAAATTTAATGATTTCGTATAATAATTAGGGTTATTATGCGTAAGAAATACGAGTGTAATACTAGTTATTATACGAGTATAGTACGAAGATTATTACGACGTAAAATACGAATATCTTACGAATTATATACGAAGAGAATACGAGAATGAGGTGCGTAGAATACGATTAGTCTTAATGACTAAGTAAAGTATAAGTTAAGTAATGAATGAGTAAACGTAATAGCTAAGTAAAGTGTTTATGCTTAAAGGCTAAGCAAACTTAAGGGCTAAAAAGACTTAATGGCTAAGTTAATGTGGAGGCCAAGTTAACTTAGGGCTTAAGCCTTGAATAGTAAGGAGGTTAAGGGGGCGAAATGACCAAATTTCCCTAGCTTTGGATTTTCTATAAATAGGAAGCCTTATGTTCATTTGATGGGATTTTGAAAATCCTACATCTTAAAGAGAGAGAGAGAGAGAGAGAGAGAGAGAGAGAGGTCGGACGAAGAGGGAGAAGGAAGAGCATGACCATGAATGATCGGATCGAAAGTGATCGTGAAATAGAGAAGCTTGCGAATCGCCGGCTTTGTCTAGCGGAAGAAAAATAAAGAAGAGAGGTAACCTAAAACCTAGTCGAATTTAATTTCTCTTTAAGTCCTATATGTTAATAATATAGCTTAATGAGAATAAGGAGTAAAAGAAGTTAGGAATTGTAACAATCCAGATTTTTATTATAATATTTAAATATTTATTGAATTATATAAATATTTAATGGATGTATTTATCGTGAATAAATGTTTGTTTGTTTTGATTTGAGTTGATTAATTAATAATTTAATAAATAATTAATGAGTTAAGGAAATTCTGAGATAGTATTCTAATTTAATAATTAAGTTAGAAAGTTATAATGATTAAATAAATTATTATATTATGCAATGAATTGCTATTAGAATTAATTAAATTAAGTATGAAAACTTAATTAATTAGAAGTGTGACAAATAACTTTATTATAAGTGGTTATTAAAATAAATTAAAGTAGTTTTAATTTATTTTGTCAAACAAGCCTTAAATATATATTAAGTCTTTAATTTTAAACCGTTTTGCCAAACGGAGCCTTATGGCTTTTGGATTTTTAAATTTGATTTATTAATAATATAAATTAAATAAAGAAAATATAAATAATGTATAATAATTTGTGGTAACCGCTGTTTTAATAATGCCATTAGTGGCGTCAGTTTTAAAACTTTTGAAAAGATACGTTAGTTTATTTTAGTTACGTCTAATCTATTTGGCTAAAGCTTAAGAGAGAAAAGGGAAGAAGAAAGAAAAGTTTCATAAAGTTTGAGAGAGTTTGAGAGAAAGTCAAGTCTGTGATTCCAAAGCCACCAAAACAAATTCTCAGTGTTTAACAAGGATTTCTTAAGCAACAAAAGGTATGTTACATAACCTTAACATATATGTTTTACGTTATAATCTCTAAGTCTCTATGTTTTTGAATTTGACGGTAACATAAAATTCTTTATAAACTTTCTGTAAAACCATGATTTTATAATTGGTTAGGAAATTATGTGTATTTATAATTTTAATGGTTATACTAGCATAAATGTATATATATGTTGTATGCTAAAATACGTTCAAAGAGAAAGAAGAAATTAGTTTTACAGTGGACATGAGGATGAACATGAACATGTTTTGGAGTATAACAAAATTAGTACTTTATCGTATGCTAATTGTGAAATTGAAGCTTATGTATGTTAATTGGGTATGAATTTCAGAGAATCGTACTTTAAAGTAATCAAGTTTGGGTTATTATTGATATTACAGTGTTAAATAACGTTAACAATGGAGTTTTTCTTAAAAACAGTGTTTTCAAATAATGAAGTTTTCTAAAGTAGTTGTTTAATTGTTGGTAATTGTTATATGGATGATTGTTAAACGTTTATGTGTAGTTTGCGATGAAGTTATGGATGTTAATTAGTGTTAGAAATTAAGTTATAGACAAAAATTTAGTTGTTCTGTTCTTCGTGGTTGGGTTCTGCAAGTTTCGGCGCCCCAGCGCCAAAATTTGAGCTCCAGCGCCAAATTTCGTGACCCAGCGCCACTGGTTAGCTTATAATTTGCGCCCCAGTGCTAGAGCTCGCGCCCCAGCGCTGTAACTCGCGCCCCGGCGCTGGTACTTGCGCCCCGGCGCCACTGATCCGCGCCCCAGCGCCGGATTTGTGGTCTGACTTGGACAGTTTTGACCTCCTGTAGTAAAATAGCCATAACTTCCTCATACGAACTCCGATTCAGGTGATTCAAGATGATCCGGAAAGAGGACGAGTAGACCTACAACTTTTGTTCTTTAAGGTTTTCAATTTGAGGTCATTAGGATGGGTCAAAATGGTCATCTTTAGAACTATTGTGTTTTCAAAGGCAATCGGAGGGTGTCGGGCATGCACATATGCATGTGTAGTGCTCTTGACCATAAAAGATGATGTCCTAAGTTATAAAACATGAATATTAGTAATTATAATGATGCTTAACATTAATTCATGATGTATTAGATGAGTTATAGAAGCATAGTAAGCATACACAAGAGAGGAAAATCGGGCGTGTGACGAATGAACGTCGAAACGTCGTGCCAAGTGTTAATGAACTTAAAAAGTGTTTCAATTCAATTGAAATGGATATTATAAGATATGGAATGAGTTTAATATAAAACCAATAAGTAGTCCTAGCAAGACTTAAGCACTTGAATGAACTGCAAATATGAAATACAGTGAGATATAAGTTGAAAGTTAACACAATATAATTGAACATTGCGTGCTAATTAATAGGAAAGATTATGAGATGTGGAGTAGAGTTTACATTATAATTACTATGTGTTGTTATGTGACTAATAGTTAATGTGTATGAATATATAATTATGTAGGGCACGTGAAGTGTAGATAACTGTAAGCTGTTAAACTGTTATTGGTAAACAACGATCAAGACAAGTCTTTCGGTTCCTATTTTCTACGTGGACTTGATGAACTGTTTTAAATTTCATGATATGTTATGCATGTTGAAATCATGAAATGTTAAAGTCAATATATGACTGCATTGTTTTGGCTAAGTAATGATGATTGAGTAAGGAACTCAATCTTGATATTTGCTATGTGAATTAAAAGCATGTATGCCATGTTACTTTAATGAGATGTATATCGAGCATGTTATTATGTGTTATGTGATGCATGAAAACTGTTAGACTTTGCTGGGCTGTCGAGCTCACTCTTGCAAATAACCACTTTTGCAGGTACAAATTTTAAGGTAAAGATATGTGCTAAGTGAGTTATAGAAATCTATATTCACGAAGATTACTTATGTTTTATGAGAAATATATTTCATATTTTGAACGTAATATGTTGTTAAATTGTGAGTTGAGCAATCCAATGTATATGGGTATTTAGTTATGATATAAGACTTTGTATAGTCATTTTGTTGTAACGATTCATGATATAAGATTGAATCAAAGAGATGTAATGTAATAGTTGCGATTCAGGGTAAGAAAGATGGAAATGTATAAAAGTTTTAAATATTCCGCAATTTTATTAAGTTTAACATCGAATAATGATGTATTATTTAGAGGTTGAATATATGGTTAACGACCGAAGTCGGGATTTAAATTGTATTAATTTTGGGGTCATTACAAGAATGATTTCATATGGTTGAAATCATAAGAAAATGAAGAAATAAGAATTAGAAGTTTATTTTATAAATTTCTTAAGGGAGTATAAGATTCGTAATGAATTAGAACGACCCGAGTGGATTATATGAATGAGTAGGTGAAATAAGTAAGGAATGATGTACTATAACATTAAATTGCAATAAAAAGTGAAATCGTAATCCAAAATATTTATTAAAATGAAGAACGAACGAAGAACACGAAGAACACGCGAAGAACACGAACAACGTTGTTGATGGACAAATTTAAAACTATCGTAGGATAATTGTTATTGATGGACAAGTTTAAAACCATCGCGTATAAGTTAGATGCTTATTGCTTGGTTAGGAATGGAAGAAATGTTCATGAAGAACGTATTAAAACTTAGTTATAATGAAGTTATGGCGAAAATTTCATAAAAGATGAACTAGAATTAGAAAGTTAGTAAATGAACCCGAACGTGTAGGGTTTCATAAGAAAGTAAGAGAACGTAGAAAATGTGAGTTATGGACTCAAGAATGAATGAGTTCCGAGTTCGAATGACCGAATTACGGAAGAACGAGCGAAGAACATTAAAAGCGTAAAAATGAACGAAAGGTGAAGATCAAGCCAATCGAATGGCACGTTAACGGATTTAGAATAAAGTTCTATCTGAGGGGATTGAAGTACGTAAGATAAGGAAGAGAATGGATTTGGAAAGACCTCATTCCGAGTTATAACGAAGGAGTTATGAGATCGAGAAGTAAGCGTCTCAAATTGGATTTAACACTTAGAAAATTTTCTAGGGTTAAGGCTTGACGCCGCGGCGCCAGTCATGCCTTGTAATGTTGTGCTGCAGCGACATACCGAGGAGCCGAGTACTGCCAACTCGCATCGCGGCGCAAGAGGAAAGGAAGATAGTGGTGTCGCAGCGCCAATGTAGGGAAAAAGCCAGAGATGAGCTTTTAACTGCTCAGCTCTTGGGGGAAACGTAAGGGACGATAAAGAACATAATGTCCAATTAATGTAACACTTAATCAAGTGAATTAAACCGATAGTAAAGGTTGGACGGAAAGATTAAACAAGATTAAAAGACAAAAATTTTAGGTATGGTTTATGAAACCGATATCCAGGGACCGTAGTCGCGAGGAATGAACGTGAGGGATTGCTGTAATTGTGATTCCTTAATCGTCGAGTGACAAAGGTAATGAATAACGAAAGTATTAAGTAAGATATGAATGGTATCAAGAAAGCTGTATCGAATGGTAATAAGATTAATGGAAGCCGATCGTGATTCAGATAGGGAATGATAGAATGAAATGTAAGCGTTAAACACTTTAACCGTCGTGAAGGTTGAGTGTACGCAAATACTAAACGGATAGAACCTACACCTTGTGTATGGTTTGATCATAAGATAATGAAGATCTATGATTAAACCATGAATGGTAAAGAACTAAATTAAGTCAGTGACGTTAATGTAACGAAGCCGAGTTAATGATTAATTTGAATGATCGCTCTGAGTATACAAAAGACTATACGACTTGGACGATAAAGAATGAATCCTGAGGTATGACATTTTGTTGCCAGAAAGCCGTAAGGAATAAGAAATTAACTTAACGGATATTATAGTTAATGGTTTGAATAAGTTAAGATAAGTTAGGTTGTGGTACAATCGTAACCTTTGATGGTTGACATATGAGAGCTGGGCTAAATAATTCCTTCAGAGAGCGAAGGTATATACGAAACTGGCAACCGATCTAACTCACTATGATGGCAGTGTAGATGAGACGGGAACTTATTTATTGGTTGTTTGTGGGAAACCACTCAGAGTACCATATGGACTACTAGCAGAGAAGTGATGTGTGCTGAGTCCTAGAGAAGTTATAATAAGAAAATAAGAATGTAAATCATCAAAGATGAAGAACGTTTTGAGTAAGACATCTCCGTATGTCATGAAGCCGTAAACTGTAAAGGAAGTTAGTCGCGTAAACTTATATTGCAAGAACGCGAACCCTAAGAAGTAAAGTCAAGTAAACCAACACGTAATTTCAATATATGACTAATTGGTGTTTATATTTTCTCCTTATGTGTTATATAGGAATTTGAATGAGCACTTCAGCGTAAGCCGTAGCTGTGTGTAAGGGAATTTTCCTAACTTCATTCATACTCTAAATGAATGCTAGTTTCTTAAACTTCTCAGATGTTGAACTTGAGAAGTTCTGTCTATGTGCGAATGTGCGATATTTGTACAAGGTGGTAGAACGTATGAGGCCTTGAGCCACAATGTGAACACTTCGGTGTTTCTATGATATGAACTATTCTGTGATTCAGCTTTCAATACAAGTATGTTCTGTTTATACATGAACCGTTATTGTTAAGTTTGTGCTAATGATTCTAGCCAGACAGGATGTGTATAAAAAAGGTAGAGGAATGAAAGTATTTCAAAGTGAAAGTAACTGATGTTTTAAGATGATAGAAATCGAGACTATTCCTATTATTCAAGCTGTTTTATAACCTTTGTTCGATTATCGAAGTTTTGAAGAAATGTTTAAACTCTTAAAGTTGTTTGTTTAACTGTTATGACTTGCTGGGCAATTGAATGCTCACACTTGCTTTAAAATGAAAAACATTTTCAGCGAACGAGGTTAGAAGAACTTAAGGATCCCGTAAAGATCAAGCTGATGGTATCCAGATGAAGTGTCATTCAGAATGTGAATGAGCGAGAATATCAAGTGAAGACTTGTAATGTAGAAAGATGAAATCGAATTATAAACTAGTTTAATGAACTATTATGTATCCTTGGTGGCGAATAAAAGTCACTCTTGTAAGATGAAATGAATAATGTAATTATCATTATTTGTAATGAAAGAGGTTATAAGGTTTTCAGAACCTGGGATTTGAGAGTGTATGTTATTATATTTAACTATATAATGATGTTTGTCGGATGAATGATGTACTCGTGACGTACGGAATTCGGGAGTGAAGATAGACCGTATTTCGGGGCGTTACAAGTTGGTATCAAAGCTGATAGGTTATAAACATTAGGTAGGAGTACCTAAGAATATAATAATAGAGAGAAGGATAAGAAGATCACCACATGATCATAGTGGTTCGTAGTAACAGATGAGTTGTTAAACGATGAATGATTTATAACAAATGCTATAAATGAATAGTACTACAAAGTAGTACATGAAGAAGAACTCAGATTGAGTTCAGAAGGATAGCATATGAATTAAAGAAAATTCGTATTAAGTAAAGAGAAATTTAGAAGTTGTAAAATTTTAATTGAGGACTCATGTGATAGCTGAGTTGTATGAACCTTTGTTATGGGCAGAGGTTTGTGCTTGGTGTAACAACTGCTTAGCTTATTACAGTGATAATCATTGGAATTGGTTGCACTATTAAGATTATATAACAAGAAGGTGAATCTTTTCTCATATATATACTTGATAGGTAGAGAACGCTAAGGTAGGTGCGAGTTCTTGAAACTCATACTTATGGTAAGTTCGTGACTCATAATAATATGGTATGTTTTTGAACTTCTCAGTGAATGGATTATTATGGTCTGACTGGATAGTTCTTAAACTCATAAAGTGTGGTAAGTTGATAGACTGTACTAAGGTATAGGAATGTTTAGACTAAAAATGAGTTGTTTTCAATAGACTTAGCATTGAAGGTACTAGAGGAGATTAAGTATTGTCGCAGTAAGACAATGAAGGAAGATGGAGAATAGGATATTCCAAGTCATCTAGCTATGCTAGATTTCAAAGTTTATTGAACTCGTTCTGATATGTACATTTTAAAAAGGAAAGGATTGGTTCAGCTTTTGGATCCAACGTATTTTAAAAGAGCTATTCTTGGTATGTCTATGCTAATTGTTTCGGCTAGACAGAAATTGATTTGAAATATCAAAATGAATTTTATATCATCAGTGCATTTGATGCAATAATGGTAAAAAGATGGAGTTATTAATGCAATTGAACCTGGTGTTGGATGTGATCTTAGGATCAATAACCCACTATGGTATGATGTATAATGACGAAGTCACATACAGACGAAGTCCTCAACGTACTGTGAAAAGTACAGTATCATGACGTCATAAACCATTTTGATGTATTGTGAAAAGAATTTAAAGAAGTAGTCGATGTCAATTGAGTTGACTAGACAAATGTTTCACGTTGATATCCAATTTATTCGTATGGTCTAAGGTACTTGATTCGGTTAGACAAATGGTATGTCATGCTATAAGAAAATTGAGCTTTCTTTGAGAACTTGTGCCAAACCAAATTGTTTTGGTGCGAAATCTAATGATTAAGTTTGAGGAGAACATGGAAGAGGTAGTTTACTTTCTTGGTGATTGTAAACTGACCGTTAAAGAAGGGCTTACGGTGAAATGTTGTTTAACCTAGTAAGAGTTCATGGTCGATTTGATCCCTCAGCAAAAGTATGAAATGTTTTCATAGGAAATTTTATATTCCTCGTTATTCCTTCTAATTCATGATTCTTGATAGGTTATGTGGGTTAGGAATGATGGAAAGATAAGAACTTCGTTGAAGTGAAGTTGAGAAGAAGGGTAGGATAAAATTTCGAGGACGAAATTCTGTGAAGAAGGGGTGAATGTGATGACCCGAGTAAGGGTGTGGTTTTAAGAAATTTCGAGGACAAAATTTTTATAAGGAGGGAAGAATGTGACGACCCAGAAATTCGGATCGTCCAGAATTTAGGTTTAAAGAATTAGTTATTAATAAAACTAATTTTTATTAATATTATTCTGCGCTATGTGTTTATTAATCATTCTAGAACCTAGGATGATTATAAGTCGGGAGTATTCTGGCTACGAGCTAGATTGAACGAATAAGAATTTTCAAGACGAAAATAAAAATTTTCCGGGAAAAAAATATTTTCGGGGAAAAAGACGAAATAGGCACTATTCATCCGTTTTTACTCGGAGATTTATTTTGAATTTCCGAAAAATGCGTAATGATAGAATTTTGAGACGTGATGGAATATTCAATAATATTTCAGTTATGGCAAAAACAAAATTTTCGCCTGCGGACTTTAAACCTAAGGGTTAGGAAAAGTGAGTTCTGAGAATTTAATGATTTCGTATAATAATTAGTGTTATTATGCGTAAGAAATACGAGTGTAATACTAGTTATTATACGAGTATAGTACTAAGATTATTATGACGTATAATACGAATATCGTACGAATTATATACGAAGAGAATATGAGAATGAGATGCGTAGAATACGATTAGTCTTAATGGCTAAGTAAAGTATAAGTTAAGTAAAGACTAAGTAAACTTAATAGCTAAGTAAAGTGCTTATGCTTAAGGGCTAAGCAAACTTAAGGGCTAAGAAGACTTAATGGCTAAGTTAATGTGGAGGCCAAGTTAACTTAGGGCTTAAGCCTTGAATAATAAGGAGGTTAAGGGGGCGAAATGACCAAATTGCCCTAGCTTTGAATTTTCTATAAATAGGAAGCCTTATGCTCATTTGATGGGATTTTGAAAATCCTACATCTTAGAGAGAGAGAGAGAGAGAGAGCTCGGAGGAAGAGGGAGAAGGAAGAGCATGAGCATGAATGATCGGATCGAAAGTGATCGTGAAATAGAAAAGCTTGCGAATCGCCGGCTTTGTCTAGCGGAAGAAAAATAAAGAAGAGAGGTAACCTAAAACCTAGTCGAATTTAATTTCTCTTTAAGTCCTATATGTTAGTAACATAGTTTAATGAGAATAAGGAGTAAAAAAAGTTAGGAATGATTTCATATGGTTGAAATCATAAGAAAATGAAGAAATAAGAATTAGAAGTTTATTTTATAAATTTATTAAGGGAGTATAAGATTCGTAATGAATTAGAACAATCCGAGTGAATTATATGAATGGGTAGGTGAAATAAGTAAGGAATGATATTCTATAACATTAAATTCAAATAAAAAGTGAATTCATAATCCAAAATATCGATTAAAATGATTAACGAACGAAGAACAAGCGAAGTACACGAAGAACGTTATTGATGGACAAATTTAAAACCATCGTAGGATAATTATTGTTGATGGACAAGTTTAAAACCATCGCGTATAAGTTAGATGCTTATTGCTTGGTTAGGAATGGAAGAAACGTTCATGAAGAACGGATTAAAACTTAGCTATAATGAAGTTATGGAAAACATTTCGTAAAAGACGAACGAGAATTAGAAAGTTAGTAAATGAACCCGAACATGTAGGGTTTCATAAGGAAATAAGAGAACATAGAAAACGTGAGTCATGGACTCAATAACGAACGAGTTTCGAGTTCGGATGACCGAATTACGGACGAACGAGCGAAGAACATTAAAAGCATAAAAATAAACAAAGGGTGAAGATCAAGCCAATCGAATGGCATGTTAACAGATTCAGAATGAAGTTCTATCCAATGGGATTGAAGCACGTAAGATAAGGAAGAGAATGGCTTTAGAACGACCTCGTTCTGATTTATAACGAAGGAGTTATGAGATCGAGAAGTAAGCGTCTCAAATTGGATTTAACATTTAGAAAATTTTATAGGGTTAGGGTTTGGCACCGCGGCGCTAGTCATGCCTTGTAATGTGGCGCTACAGCGCCAGACCGGGAAACCGGGTACTACCAACTCGCGTCGTGGTGCGAGAGGAAAGGAAGAGAGTGGCGACGCAGCGCCAGTGTAGGGAAAAAGCCAGAGATGAGCTTTTAACTGCTCAGCTCTTAGGGGAAACGTAAAGGACGATAAAGAACATAATGTCCAATTAATGTAACACTTAATCAAGTGAATTAAACCGGTAGGAAAGGTTGAACAAAAATATTAAACAAGATTAAAAGACAAAGAATTTAGGTACGGGTTACGGAACCGATATCCGGGGACCGTAATCGCGAGGAATGAACGTGAGGGATTTCTACAATTATGATTCCTTAAACGTTGAGTGACAAAGGTAATGAATAATGAAAAGTTTAAGTAAGATACGAATGGTATCAAGAAAGCCGTATCGAACGGTAATAAGATTAATGGAAGCCGATTGTGATTCAGATAGGGAATGATAGAATGAAATGTAAGCGTTAAACACTTTAACCGACGTGAAGGATGAGTGTACGCAAATACTAAATGGATAGAACCTACACCTCGTGTATGGTTTGACCGTAAGATAATGAAGATTTATGATTAAACCATGAATGGTAAAGAACAAAATTAAGACAATGACGTTAATGTAACGAAGTTGAGTTAATGATTAATTTGAATGATCGCTCTGAGTATACAAAGGACTGTATGACTTAGACGATAAAGAATGAATCCTGAGGTATGACATTTAGTTGCCAGAAAGCCGTAAGGAATAAGAAATTGACTTTATGAATATTATAGTTAATGGTTCGGATAAGTTAAGATAAGTTAGGTTGTGGTACAATCGTAACCTTTGATGGTTGACATATGGGAGCTGGGCTAAACAATTCCTTCAGAGAGCGAAGGTATATACGAAATTGGAAACCGATCTAACTCACTGTGATAGCAGTATAGATGAGACAGGAACTTGTTTGTTTGTTGTTTGTGGGAAACCACTCAGAGTACCATATGGACTACTAGCAGAGAAGCTGTGACGCCCCCAAATCCGGGTATCTTCCAACCCGACAGATGGTGCTCCACTATACTAACATCCATACCATCATTCCATTGAAATACAACAAAATGAGAGTAATTACTATATTCTTATTAAAATAAAAGTATAATCCTTCCCAGGTTCATAAACCGGTTACATCGTTCATTGTTCATAAGGTATAATACATACAAACTTACTAAACTATTACACAATGCCTAAGCATCCATCTTAGCTTTGCCCTTATCTTTCTTGGCATTCTCAGTACGTTCACCTTTAACTGCAGTTATATAATTCACGCAAGAAGTGAGCATGACAGCTCAGCAAGTTTAATCAAGGATAACAGGAATACCACATTCGTGAATTATATAACAATTCCAACATAACTGAACAATAGTTATGAAGTATTATGAATCAATACTACCATAACAGTATATAACATCAATTCCCAATGTATAGAATAGATTAGGAATTCTGAACCGGTCGATAGACCATGAACAATAAATTTCAGTTTTCATACTTGAAAAGGAGTCCACAGCACTAAGGTCGTTCATCCGTATAACTTACAAGCACTTCTGGGTGATCAGCCTATAGTACTATATGTTGATCAACACTACATTCATTAAACGTATTTACGTTTAATATTTTTGGCAAACTCGCGTGCCCATCGAAATATCGATGAAAAATACTTTTGTTTGTTCATAGACAAACCTTACCTTCACATCCGTGCCAATTACTTGGTATAGGATAGCGTTAACATTTCTATATAGAATGATATGGGAAATCATCAATCTCTATCTTACGAATAGTCTAGCCAAGTTAAAATCTGGCATCGACCCTTTCTTTTACAACAAAGCTTGCAATTCAGTTCAATGAATCACATAAAACTTGGCTAACTTAGAAGTTAGACAAGCGTTAAGAAAACTTGCTTTTCAGCGTCTTCAAATAACTTACTCGACTGACCACAGCCTTTACAGAATCTACATGATATATTCACATAGCACACCGTAATTAGCTATCAAACAACTATTCACATTATTCCTACAAGCTTCTTTCTCTTCTATGTCTTTGTTAACATAATATCTTTATTAAAGTCAACATGACTTATTACCCTTCGTCCCGGTTTATCTCTCTATGGACGTTTTATTAATCGGACTCAACTTCATTGATAAAGTATTACTTCGTTCATTTTACATATTTTGTTTACTTACATTAGACTCCTAAGTTTCATAACATATACCTTAGTATAGGTAGTATAGGATTAGTCTTTATACTTTCATTGAGTATATAAACTCAACTCCGATTGATCCCTAACCAATTGAAGTCTAAAGCATAACTTGGTCAACTTATTCTTACTGTCGGCGCTGCGGCACAGCACCCCTTGCACAACATTGGCGCTGGGGCGCGAGTTTGCAGAGTGCTCGACCGAGTCTGGCACTGCGGCGCCACCATTTTTTACTGGTTTTGGCGCTGCGGCGCCGAGCCTGTGCACCAGTTGACAAACCAGTTTTGGTTTTCTAACGAAAATCCCGGGTTCCTAATTTGTTCGTTTTACATCCGAATTGACCCATTCGAATTCTTACAAGTCAGGAATTACATCCTTTACGCGTTCATATAAGAATTCAACACTTTCGAATCCGTTAACTCATAATTCACTATTGAGTTCATTTTATATACGTTCGTAAACGTTAATGAGCGTTCAATGCTCGTTTTCTTTGTTTTAAGTCGGAATCCGACGATTCTCGAACCCACGACTCTTAATCACCCTATCTCACGTGTTGACATTGAAAACCAACATTTTCAAGTCTCACGGCAACTTTCGACTACCAATCCGGAATTTCTACGTTTTCGACGTTTAACGTCTATTTTCGTAAAATTCGCCATAACTTCATTACTAATGTTCTCTAAGCCAAATCACATGGAATACTCCATGGATTTCATATCTACATCCTAACCAAGCAAGATGCAATTACTAACGGATTGATAGAGTCCAATCGTTTATAAACGATCAATCTCAACTATCCATATTTTCATGGTTCAAAACTATTTCAAACCTTATTATTTTTATAACCTCATGACTTATAGAGATTGAATCTATGGTAAGTCATCTTTAATCCCTCATACAAGGCGTATGCCATCCCTCTATGATTCTCCAATATAAAAGATAAATCAAAAAAAGAAATGGAGATGAAAGATAAGGATTATACCTTAAGAACTCTTGGAAATCTCTTGGAAGAATATAAGTTTAAAGCTTCTAAGTGTATGTTTTTGCAAGTATAGCTCTCTTTTCTCTCTCAAATAATCTAAGTTGAGTCTTGGTAAAAATCTCAAATGAATCAACCTAGCTTCCTATTTATAGAATTTAGAATGAAGGGAAATTTAGACATTAAATCCCACCTCCTTACTATTCATGTGTGGTCACCAAGTAAGATACTTGGTGACCAAGCCTTATGCTTGGCTTGCACACCAAGGTGCCCGGCCCACCTCCCCTCTTGTGACATCCCATGGGTTGCCCCATGGGTTATACCCATTGGGTGACCCACCGGTTCGACCCACGGTTCGGTTTTAATGAATTGGGCTTAAGTAATTAAACATTGGGCCTTGACTTGGACTTAACCCATCATCTCATTGGGCTTAGTCATTCAACTGATTGGGCTACTCATAATCCAATACAAATGAATTACTCATTGATACATTAGATTAATCTTATGACACGCATCGTATTCTACACGTACGATTCACGTATTCCTTTCATATACCATAAGTACAATAAGCGTATTGTACCTCGTATTTACTTAACGTATTATACATAGGTACTAACTAGCACCACCAATTGTATAACACTTGAATAAAACCTAACGCCATTCATTCTACGCATATTATTTCCTTCTCGGAAATCAATATACTCAACCCTTAGGTTTTAAGTCCGCAGGCGAAAACTTCATTTTTGCCATAAATGAAATATTATCAGATATTCCATCTCATCACGATATT
The DNA here is from genome assembly GCA_016801055.1 of Panax notoginseng. Classification (NCBI taxonomy): domain Eukaryota; kingdom Viridiplantae; phylum Streptophyta; class Magnoliopsida; order Apiales; family Araliaceae; genus Panax; species Panax notoginseng. The sequence goes on from CM029014.1 coordinate 84,857,496, forward strand.
CTATCATTACGCATTTCTCGGAATTTCAAAACAATTCCTCGGACAGAAACGGATGAATAGTGTTTTTACGGAAACTTCTCAGAAAATAATTATTATCGTCTTGGAAATTCCAAACAACTATTTCTACCACGTAGCCAGAATACTAACCACGTTAGCACATTCTAGGTCATAGAACGACCTTCACATAGTTTACTTCACAAAGAATTCAATTAAATTCATTTAATTCACATTGTGAGACCCCAGATTTTATGAATAAAGATTTAAATTTCTCGAAATATTTTTTTTAATATTATGGTGTGAATTTGAGATAATGTTATAGTTGTGGGTAGTATTTATAAATTTTGCAAAGTATGCAAGTTGTTGTATTATATTCGATTGGTCGGGGAATATTCGTACGACGACACAATTATTGGTGGACCCCACAACGGAATTATTGTCGGATTGAGAAAATGACAAAAATATTTTATGGAAATAACGGCGGAAGTTTTACCGTTACCTATTGAAACACCCGGTGTTAAAAGTACAGTAATACGCGTGGTTGCATAGTAGCACACGGTATTGATTATTGATATTTATGTGAGAAGTCACTCAGTATTGTTCAATCGAGTATTCGGGACACTTTTTGTGTCAGAGTACTATTCATGAGTTACTATTCACGAGTTACTATTTATAGGTTACTATTCACTCAAATTACTATTCACTCTAGTATTATTCACTCGGATATTTGGGACACTTTTTGTGTCGGAGTACTATTCACGAGTTACTATTCATGAGTTATAATATTAATGATGAATGTTGTTCAGAGTTGAATTTGGTGACGCGGATGTGATATTTGAGTCCGGAACGTCGAAATTAATAAAAATAGTCTATAAACACAAAATTTTCTGAAATTCACTATTTGGTCAAAAAGTCAACAGTTGACTTTTTCAAAAAAAGTCAAACTTTGAAATTTCAAAATTTATATTTTGATAAAAGTGGTTTCATTATGTTGGAATTGTTTGTGTTAGTGAAAATTGACATTTATTTCGATAATAATTGATATCTAGAGAATATATTGACCAATCGGATATTTAACCGGATAAATGAGCTATTGATTGCTATTATTTCACATGATTATAACTATTTGTTCACATGTTATACTATTGACTCACATTCTTGTTACTATTAGGGGAGTTGGTGCAAGATTGATAATACTTGCATGACTAAGTTAAAAATAGAGGTATAGAGGGAGGTACTATATTGTAATTAATTTTTCACATGTTTAGAACTATTAAGTCACATGATTTTACTATTGATTCACATGATTTACTATTAGGGGAGTTGGTGCAAGTTTGATAATACTTGGATGATTGAATTAAAAATGAAAGAAAAGTTGGAGGTATTGTATTATAATATTTCGAGCCCCAAAACGTGCAATTATCGAAACTATGTTTTCCTATAAATAGAAGCTCATTCTTCCTTCATTTTTCACCAATTCACTAAAGCTTTAGAGCCATTATTATAGAGAGAAATTATAGAGAGAAGCTATAGAGAGAAAATCTATAGAATAAGAGAAGTCTGCTCCCTTAATACTCCTATATCCAGTTTCTTTCAAAGGTAGGGAATATTATTTCTTTCTTTCATCTTCATGAAGAGAACTTCTGTTGTTCCATTCTTTGTTATTATGTTAGAATAACCTGTTTATGCGAAGTACCGCATAGTTGATGAAATTCTTCTATTATTTCATTCCTTATTATTCTGCTGGAACATCCTGTCTGTGCGTTCTACGCCGGACCTGGTTCCATTATTTATTATTCTGTTCGAACATCCTGTCTGTGCGTTCTACGCCGGACCTGGTTCCGTCTTTATTATTCTGTTGGAATATCCTGTCTGTGCATTCTACACCGGACCTGGTTCCGTCTTTACTATTCTGTTGGAATATCCTGTCTATGCGGTTTACGCCGGACCTGGTTCCGTTATTTATTATTCTGTTGGAATAACCTGCCTGTGCGGTCTATCGCATGCCTGGTGATTTCTTTTGTTATTCCATTCCTTATTATACTTAGTTGGTTAAAGTTTTGACTTCTATACTCTATGAAATTAGTGGAATATCCTTTATATTTGCGCTTCATCTAGTATCTTTTTATGGAAATATTCTTCTGAGCAATCTTGAATTTTACTCCACAAAGCAGTATCATGTTGACAATTTGGAAGTTATCAGTTCCTGGATAAATTAATTCTTGAACTTGTTTTATTGAATTCGTATATCATTGTCATTATCCTCATGATTATATTTTGTTGAAAGTCATATGTGGCCTGTAGTGCATAGATGGACTTGATATGATTATGATCAGGGATTATTCGGTGTAATCATGACCGTAATGTTACAAATGATGTGGTAAAAATCCTCATTTGTCGTAGTGCATTGATGAACAGTTTTTGATATGATTATGGCTATGGATTCTCTTTGGCCGTATTGCAAAGATGAATTATTTTATGGCATGATCAGGACCGTTGATGAAAACATGATTATCTTTAGCCGTAGTGCATGGATAATTCATGGTCGTGATACTAAAGAATATCCTTGGCCGTAGTGCAGGGGTGATTCGAAGATGTGAATTATTTATTAAGCTGAGTCCCAGCGATAAAAGTCATGAAAAACCTTTTAAATCATAAAAGATAGTAGATTTTATTTTCTACTTGACTCTTTTAATGGATTGCTTGCTCCGCTGCAGTTAATCTTGATGTCTATTATATTTTATCAGTTTAACATTGTTGGAGACTAATGATAATTTATTCTGCATTATCTTAGTCATAATATTTCTTACTGGGCTAGTTGAGCTCACCCTTTTGCTTTCATTGTTCTCTTCAGGAAATGAGAATATAGCTGGGACGAGTCGGGGAACAGAGTGATGGTCCAAAGAATAGCATTAGTAGTCCTCACTATTCTGTGAAATAGTGTGATAATAATTGTAATGAGGACTCCTTTTGAGTTTGTATAATCTCTAGTAGATAATATTTGTATTCAAACTCACAGTTTATGTTTTGTCGTGTTGTACACGACAGTTGTATTAGTAAGATGTATTTGAATTCTGTACCATGTATCTGGCGACTCAAGATGGGTGATGTATACCTAATTTTGGGTGCGTCACAGTTGGTATCAGAGCTTAGGGATATGATCCCTGGCTAGGATGTGAGAATAGAACTAGGAGGGGAGAGACGGGGAATTCCTTCACTAGTATGACCTACCTAAGTTTATTTGGTATTTAATTGGTCGGTCAGAATATAGGGATAATATGTTACATGTCAATTAACCTTTGTTTTGTGGCAGTGTTTGGGAATGGCAGCTGAAAATGTTTACAATGGAGTGAATGAGACCGTGGAGACACCTATAATCACCAACCAGGTTAATGTGATTAGAGATATCCATGTGGTGATTGAGGAATTAAAAGTTGCACTCAAGCTAGTCGCAAAGGTAGCAACTGAGAGTGAGGAAAAAGAGGAACCTGAGGTTGATTTATTAGAAGAACTTATTGATCAAAATGTAGAATTACAAAATCATATTCATGAGTTAGAAGAACAGGCTAAAGAACGATAGGCGGTCGTAGAACAAAGGGATGCAATAATTCAAAATTGTATTACTCGATGTGCGATGGTTGAACAGAAGTACTCTTTGGCAGAGTATACGATATTAAAGCTGGAATCTGAGAATTCAAATGTTAAGGAGTAGCTGAAAGAAGAAATAACTGAACGAGTGAGAATGAAAGATGCATGGGTGAAAGCCGCACGATACGTTGATATTGTGAAAAGAGAAGTCCGATCCAAGAAAGCTAAAATAGATGATATGTAATTTTTTTTTTTTGACAGTAATTAGGAAAATCCAGCATCGAGCTTTGAATTGCCCTAACGAGGAATCAAACGAAGTTATCACGGGTTAGTTAATTATAAATTCTTGCGAAGTCTATACCTTATTAGATACCGGTTCTACCCATTCTTTTATCTCTCTTGCTTGCGCTCAACGTTTAAATTTGACTTTGAAGAAATTAGACTTTGACTTATTGGTTGAAACTTCGATAGTAGAAACCTTCGTTACATCCACTATTTATAAATCTTGTTCAAATCAACACTTTCACGTTACCTGTCGATCGTATCTCTTTGAAAATACTTGCCTTTGATGTGATTTTAGGAACGAATGGTTAACTACTCATCATTTTTTTCGTAAGGTGGTTAACTTTCATATTCCTAACAAACCTGCTATGCGAATTCAAGCAACCAAACCACTAAAGTCAATCATTGTCATATCAAGCCATAAGTAAAGAGCCCCGAGCCTTTCGCTGGTGACTTCCTTGTGTGGAATGCACCGAAGCGGAACTTTTCGTAGGGGACGTTGTGAATGACGATGTCAAGTTGATAGGTATCAATGTGACGTACTATCCAAGTCTTGGATGAGAGTCACAGTTTTGAATGATATTTCTATCGTTAATAAATTTGTTGACGTATTCTTGAAGACTTCTTAGCCTACCCTTAGAGCGTGAAATCAAATTTTGTATTGACCCCAGTACAAAACCCATTTCTTAAACCTTCAAATATTTCTTCAACCAAAACGAACGTATAATGCGCCAAAGAAGTTGGCTCAAGCTGTTGAAGATTACGATCGTACCATTCAATATCATCGTGGAAAAGCGAACGTGGTAGCTGACGCGTTGAGTAGAAGGTCGTATGTGTTTACAAGTGCGAATATACGAACCCACGTAAAGATAACGAATATACGATTAGAATCGACTTTAATTGATAATGTTAAAGCCGCTCAAGCTACAAAACCGGAGCTGACGAATGTGAAGAAGAAGGTTCAAGAGGGCTTTATTCTAGAAGCAAGAATCGACGAAGAGAGAAAATCTCAACCCTCGATTTAATTGACCCATTTGAAATCCTCGTTCGAGTAGGAACTGTGGCTTATAGACTCGTTTTACCGCTAAGTATGTCGCGTGTTCATAACGTTTTAACGTATCGATGTTACGTAAATATGTGGACGACCCGAACCACATTATTGATTTAAAACCAGACGAGATAGCGGATGATTTAACGTATGAAGATGTACCTGTTTAAATCCTGGAATATATTCTACGCTTAAAGGTTATACCTCAAGAGTTAAAATCTGACGAAGTGTCCGCATCTGTTCAGCATACCAGGTACGTACGTAAATTTCGAGGGCAAAATTCTATAAGGAGGGGAGACTGTGAGACCCTAGATTTTATGAATAAAGATTTAAATTTCTCAAAATATTTTTTTTAATATTATGGTGTGAATTTGAGATAATGTTATAGTTGTGGGTAGTATTTATAAATTTTGCAAAGTATGCAAGTTGTTGTATTATATTCGATTGGTCGGAGAATATTCGTACGATGACACAATTATTGGTGGACCCCACAACGAAATTATTGTCGGATTGAGAAAATGACAAAAATATTTTATGGAAATAACGGCGGAAGTTTTACCGTTAACTATTGAAACACCCGGTATTAAAAGTACAGTAATACGCGTGGTTGCATAGTAGCACACGGTATTGATTATTGATGTTTATGTGAGAAGTCACTCAGTATTGTTCAATCGGGTATTCGGGACACTTTTTGTGTCGGAATACTATTCACGAGTTACTATTCACGAGTTACTATTTACGGGTTACTATTCTCTCAAATTACTATTCACTCTAGTATTGTTCACTCGGGTATTTGGGACACTTTTCGTGTCAGAGTACTATTCACGAGTTACTATTCATGAGTTATAATATTAATGATGAATGTTGTTCGGAGTTAAATTTGGTGACGCGGACGTGATATTTGAGTCAGGAACGTCGAAATTAATAAAAATAGTCTATAAACACAAAATTTTTCGAAATTCACTATTTGGTCAAAAAGTAACAGTTGACTTTTTTGGAAAAAGTCAAACTTCGAAATTTTAAAATTTATATTTTGATAAAAATGGTTTCATTATGTTGGAATTGTTTGTGTTAGTGAAAATCGACATTTATTTCGATAATAATTGATATCTGGAGGTTATATTGACCAATTGGGTATTTAACCGGATAAATGAGCAATTGATTGCTATTATTTCACATGATTATAACTATTTGTTCACATGTTATACTATTGACTCACATTCTTGTTACTATTAGGGGGAGTTGGTGCAAGATTGATAATACTTGAAAATGGAGGTATAGAGGGAGGTACTATATTGTAATTAATTTTTCACATGTTTAGAACTATTAAGTCACATGATTTTACTATTGATTCACATGATTTACTATTAGGGGAGTTGGTGCATGTTTGATAATACTTGGATGATTGAATTAAAAATGAAAGAAAAGTTGGAGGTATTGTATTATAATATTTCGAGCCCCAAAACGTGCAATTATCGAAACTATGTTTTCCTATAAATAGAAGCTCATTCTTCCTTCATTTTTCACCAATTCACTAAAGCTTTAGAGCCATTATTTTAGAGAGAAATTATAGAGAGAAGATATAGAGCGAAAATCTATAGAAGAAGAGAAGTCTGCTCCCTCAATACTCCTATATCCAGTTTCTTTCAAAGGTAGGGAATATTATTTCTTTCTTTCATCTTCATGAAGAGAACTTCTGTTGTTCCATTCTTTGTTATTATGTTGGAATAACCTGTTTATGCGAAGTACCGCATACTTGGTGAAATTCTTCTATTATTCCATTCCTTATTATTCTGCTGGAACATCCTGTCTGTGCGTTCTACGCCGGACCTGGTTCCATTATTTATTATTCTGTTGGAACATCCTGTCTGTGCGTTCTACGCCGGACCTGGTTCCGTCTTTACTATTCTGTTGGAATATTCTGTCTGTGCGGTTTACGCCGGACCTGGTTCCGTTATTTATTATTCTGTTGGAATAACCTGCCTATGCGGTCTATCGCATGCCTGGTGATTTCTTTTGTTATTCCATTCCTTATTATACTCAGTTGGTTAAAGTTTTGACTTCTATACTCTATGAAATTAGTGGAATATCCTTTATATTTGCACTTCATCTAGTATCTTTTCATGGAAATATTCTTCTGAGCATTCTTGAATTTTACTCCACAAAGCAGTATCATGTTGACAATTTGGAAGTTATCAGTTCCTGGATAAATTAATTCTTGAACTTGTTTTATTGAATTCGTATATCATTGTCATTATCCTCATGATTATATTTTGTTGAAAGTCATATGTGGCCTGTAGTGCATAAATGGACTTGGTATGATTATGATCAGGGATTATTCGGTGTAATCATGACCGTAATGTTACAAATGATGTGGTAAAAATCCTCATTTGTCGTAGTGCATTGATGAACAGTTTTTGATATGATTATGGCTATGGATTCTCTTTGGCCGTATTGCAAAGATGAATTGTTTTATGGCATGATCAGGACCGTTGATGAAAACATGATTATCTTTAGCCGTAGTGCATGGATAATTCATGGTCGTGATACTAAAGAATATCCTTGGTCGTTGTGCAGGGGTGATTCGATGATGTGGATTATTTATTAAGCTGAGTCCCAGCGATAAAAGTCATGAAAAACCTTTTAAATCATAAAAGATAGTAGATTTTATTTCTACTTGACTCTTTTAATGGATTGCTTGTTCCGCTGCAGTTAATCTTGATGTCTATTATATTTTATTAGTTTAACATTGTTGGAGACTAATGATAATTTATTCTGCATTATCTTAGTCATAATATTTCTTACTGGGCTAGTTGAGCTCACCCTTTTGCTTTCATTATTCTCTTCAGGAAATGAGAATATAGCTGAGACGAGTCGGGGAACAGAGTGATGGTCCAAAGAATAGCATTAGTAGTCCTCACTATTCTGTGAAATAGTGTGATAATAATTGTAATGAGGACTCCTTTTGAGTTTGTATAATCTCTAGTAGACAATATTTGTATTCAAACTCACAGTTTATGTTTTGTCGTGTTGTACACGACAGTTGTATTAGTAAGATGTATTTGAATTCTGTACCATGTATCTGGCGACTCAAGATGGGTGATGTATACCTAATTTTGGGGGCGTCACACACATAATCAAATAAAAATTTAATTGTAATAAAAATTCGATTTTCTCGGGCTTTACAGAAGCGATGTGTGATGAGTCCTAGAGAGGTTATAAGAAAAAAATAAGAATGCAAATCATCAAAGATGAAGAACGTTTTGAGTAAGACATCTCCATATGTCATGAAGCCGTAAACTGGTAAAGGAAGTTAGTCGCGTAAACTTATATTGCAAGAACGCGAACCCTAAGTAGTAAAGTTAAGTAAACCAATGCGTAAGTTCAATATATGACTAATTAGTGTTTATGTTTTCTCCTTAATTGTTATATAGGAATTGGAATGAGCAGTTCAGCGCGTAAGCTGTAGTTGTGCATAAGGCAATTTTCCTAACTTCATTCGTACTCTAAATGAATGCTAGTTTCTTAAACTTCTCAGATGTTAAACTTGAGAAGTTCTGTCTATGTGCGAATGTGCGATATTTATACAAGGTGGTAGAACGTATGAGGCCTTGAGCCACAATGTGAACACTTTGGTGTTTCTATGATATGAACTATTATGTGATTGAGCTTTCAATACAAGTATGTTCTGTTTATACATGAACTGTTATCATTAAGTCTGTGCTAATGATTCTAGCCAGACAGGATGTGTATGAAAAAGGTAGAGGAATGAAAGTATTTCAAAGTGAAAGTGACTGATGTTTTAAGATGATAGGAATCGAGACTATTCCTATTATTCAAGCTGCTTTATAACCTTTGTTCGGTTATTGAAGTTCTGAAGAAATGTTTAAACTCTTGAAGTTGTTTGTTCAACTGTTATGACTTGCTGGGAAATTGAATGCTCACACTTGCTTTAAAATGAAAAACATTTTCAGTAAACGAGGTTAGAAGAACCTAAGGATCCCGTAAAGATCAAGTTGACGGTATCCAGATGAAGTGTCATTTAGAATGTGAATGAGCAAGAATATCAAGTGAAGACCTGTAATGTAGAAAGATGAAATCGAATTATAGACTAGTTTAATGAACTGTTATGTATCCTTGGTGGCGGATAAAAGCCAATCATGTAAGATGAAATGAATAATGTAATTATTATTATTTATAATGAAAGAGGTTTTAAGGTTTCCAGAACCTGGGATTTGAGAGTGTATGCAGTTATATTTCACTATATAATGATGTATGTTGGATGAATGATGTACTCGTGATGTACAGAGTCCGGGTGTGAAGATAGACCGGAATTCGGGGCGTTACAAGACATATGAGACAATATTCATTGTCATTATTTTTTCTACTTTTAAACAAAATATACAATTCTTGCTTAAACACAAACTCTAATCATCATAAACATATATACTCACAATTACCAGTTATACATATCAACAATTCAACAACTTGAATTCACAGGACATGAGATTTTATGCCGTAAAAACCCATTTATGCATATATATATATATATATATATATATATATATATATATATATATATATATATATATATATCAAGGTGTTAAAAATACCTTCAAATAGCTTGGAAATCCTCTTTGGTAAACACTGAAGTTGCTCAGATTTTCTCTCTCAATCTCTCAAGTTCTCTGTCAAGCTCTCTCTGATTTCTCAGAATTTTTCTAAGGCCTAGCACTAAGGTTATGCGTTAAAACCATACTGATACTAATAATAATATGCATACTTATTGTTGTATCAGTTACAAAATAAACGTATATATTATAATATATTATATTTATTAATTAATTTATGTTATTTATTTTATTTATATTATTTAAAAATCCAAAAAAACCCAAAAGTCATAAGACTCCATTGGGCAAAACCCTTTAAAATTAAAGACTTAATATTTTAAGCATTGTTTGGCAAAACTAAATTAAACTCCATTAATTTATTTTAATAAACTATTTAGTTTATTATTTATCATCACATATTATTTATTTGAATTTCCATATCCACATTATCGCATACTATATTTTAAATAAATTTTCCACTTAAACAATTATCATGAAATTATAATTTCATTATAATTTTTATTTAATAACTTATTATACCATCTTGAATTATTAAATTAAAACAACATTATAACATCTCGTGTTATTTTACAACTCTCTAAATTATAAATTAATTTAATTTAGAATATTATCTAGTCATAAATATTTACTAATAATAACCACATCAATAAAATATTTATTTCATTTAATAAATATTTTAAATTATAATTACTAAAATCTTGGATTGTCACATTCTTCCCTCCTTATAAAGATTCTGTCCCTAGAATCGAAAATACAGATTAAACAAATAACTCAGGTACAATTAAATCTCACTTTCTCAATATATGAATATATATTTCTCTTCACACCAAATTACATATTTCAAAATATACAACACATACATATACATACTCAAATTCAAAACATCTCATAATAAGAATTTTAATTATTAAATTCCTATTTTAATAACTTCTAAAAATTCGGGTTGTCACATCAGTCTCTCCTTATAAGGATTTCATCCTCGGAATCACCGAAACCCTACCTTACTCAAGTTTTCATCAAATCCCTTCGTTGAATAACTTCAACACTTTACCTTAATATAGGTTTTATATTTCCTACCCCCACCATTCTTGATAAAAATTCTAGTGATTTTTATTTCGTAACCTTTTAGTTAGACTCAATTTTATTTTGAGTATTATATATTCTTTAACCCATTAATTTCCTTTTCTAAGGATCGATATCACAAACACTCGGGATATCTTCACCCATTCTTCTAAGAATTTTGTCCTCGAAATTTTATTTATTAATCATCATTCATTCAATCTATCAAAATAGATTTTATGTTAATACTTTATTCATTCATTGGGTTCTATAACCACTTCTTCCCACAAAGATCTTTCTACAATTATTAAACTTTTCTATTAAAAGTTTTACATTATTCTTTGATAACTCATCTCCTTCTCACTTCAAAATTTCTTTTCTCACTTATTCAATATATTCATCATTCAGTGTCGCATTCTGCGACTTACTTCTTTCTAAGAAATATCATCCTTACCACATTCGCCTTTTAGAATAGAAAGAATCTTCCACAATTGCTCAATAATTGGGCAGCAGTACGAATAACTCAGGAATTTAAAAGATTCCAAATCATGCTAAGGGGTCATAAGACCATGAACTCATCTCTAGGTTTAATAGTGCTTCACCCCCGGTTCTTTACACTTTAAACCTTTTTAACAGAATGTTTATCAATCACAAAGACTGAAAACACCCTCTGCAAGTACTCTAGGTGATCAGCCTATCGTACCACTACAACGTGCACAACGTATTACATCTTGACATCGTAACGACTATATGCATTACTTTCGAAACCATTGTCTCCGATAACATGTCCCCTTTTACAGGGTTGTTCACCTTAGCTTCTTAACATTTGAATCCATACCAAAACAATTTAGTTTGGCATAACTTCTCAAGAAACGCTTGAATTTCATGAATATTTTTCAATATTCCTCTAGCTGAATCAAATAGCATAGACTTCTATAACAATTCGGACATCAATCGAAATATACATATCCATATATATATATATATATATATATATATATATATATATCTCATATCTTAAAGAAATCTAAAAAAAATCTTTTTATGACGTCATGATACCGCACCGTATTTATAGTCCGTTTGAGGATTCCGTTATTTGGTGATTTTATCATACTACATCATACCATAGTGGGTTGACGATCCTTAGATCACATCCAACACTAAGTAATTATGCATTGATAACTCCATCGTTTTTATCATCTTTGCACCAGGTTACATGATGCATTAATGAAATAAAATACATTTTGGTATTTTCAAATCATTTTCGTCTAGCCGAAATAATTAGCATAGACTATTCTTTAAACAGTTCAAAAATCTTTGAAAATCAATTTTAGTGATATCATATCTCAACAGGTAACGATGTGTCAGTGTCTCGAAGTCCATACATGCACATTTTTCACCATGCGTTGAGAGTAAAAAAATTCATTTTAAAAAGGCACATAGTGCGAATTTAGCTTGATGTCAAAAAATTTGAAGTCTAGCATAGCTAGAAGATTTGGAATACATGTGCTTCCACCATCAACTTCACTTTCTATAATGATCCATTGCTTAATAAGTCTATATATTCCTATCATCCTCAATACTCCATTCACACTTAATTATACCCCAGTTCATCAAACTTACCACACATTGAAAGTTCAGGACTTGTCACAATAATATGAGTTTAAGAACTTATCCTAGTCAGACCATAGGCGTCCATTCGCTGAGGGGTTCAAAACATACCATATTATTATCAGTCACGAAAATACCATATGCATTAGTTTTAAGAACTGCACCTAATCCTAATATTATCTGACTAATCTTAATAGTTTCTAACTATCAAACATATACATGAGAAAAGAATCACCTTTTTCACCACATATACATTGATAGCGCGACACCAACATTCCAATGATTATTAATGTGATAAACTGAGTGCAAGCACAAAACCCTCGCCCATACAAAGATTTGTACAACTCAGCCATCACATGGGTCCTCAATTGAAATTCCACCTAACTCTATCTTACTCTTAACTTGCTCTTTGCTCGATATAAATTCCTCGTATCACATCATCTATAACTCCTCGTGAGTTATCTCTTACTATTTTATAGTACAATATTTTCATAGCATTAATCTATAATTATTCAAACATTACAGACCATCTTTCTTCTATAACTTAAAAAGATCACGTCGTGATCTTATTCTATAATCATCTCCCTTAAAATTATTTTCATAACTCGTGATCGTTTTATTTTATGATCCCCTTTCTTTTCCTTTTTCATCATTTACGACATTATTCGTTATCTTGGCTATTGGAGTTACGTAACTCCCATTTCTTATCTTTATATCTCTTTAAAATTCTTCTTTGAATCTTCTTGTTTATATAACACTTCTTCCTTTAAGAATTTCTAACTTCATCTACATTGCTCAACATTTCATTCAAGTTCTACATTTTCATCATACGTATCCATTTTCTATACTTGGTACACATCGAGTCTCTAATAGTTTCAATATAGTACACTGAGTGGTTTCCCACAAACAACCAACAAACTAGGTTCTAAGTTGCTAGTTCGTATATACCTCTGCTCTATGAAGGAATCGTTTAGCCTAGATACCATATATCAACTATTAAAGAGTACAATTATACCATACTTAAATATAACTTTCAATTCGTACTTCTTTACCATTCTCTTCTTATAGACATTGTCTATTTATTATCACCTTACATTCTTATTATTGGAGTTGGGTAACCACACATTCATATTCCTTATAACTTTGCAAGATTCTTCTTTGAATCCTCGCACGCATGTTTTAATCCCTTCTTTGCACATTTCTTAAATTACTTCTTATTGTTCAAACTCTATCTGAGTTTATTCTTTCATTACCTTTACCTTCCTTCTCTAAGGTTATAGCCTAAGGTACTCCTACCTTAGGTTTCTAACCTATCAGCTCTGATACCAACTGTAACGACCCCAAAATTCATACAATTTAATTCTCGACTTCGGTCGTTAACAATACATTTAACTTCTGATTTTACATCATTATTCGATGTTAAACTTTATAAAATGCGGAATAATTTAAACTTTTATGTCTTCTTACTTTAATTCCCTGAATCAAAACCTTTATTAACTATATGTCTTTGAATCAATCTTATTTTATGATTCACTTTATCATTGTTATCATATAAAAATTTTACATTTCAATCCGATAACCTTTACATATCAGATAGCTCTAACTCTAGCTTTACAACTCAATATAAAACTATACATCATAAAACATTTAATACATCACATGAGTCTTAATCATAGTTTAAGGAAATAACAAGTTTAACTAATATATACATCTTCGTATATTAATTCTGATCTACTTCATTCAAGTAGCACATACTGTTATCTTCAATCCTTAACCTGTAAAAATGGTTATTTGCAAAGTTGAGCTCGACAACCCAGCAAAATCTAACAATTTTCATGTAACACGTAGCATATAATAATATGCTCAACATATATCTCTTAAACATTGGACTATCATAACATACAGGCTACAGTTCATATAACAAGTATAAAGATTGAGTTCCTTACTCAATCAGCATATTTTACTCAATCAACGTAGTCATAAGTTGACTTTAACGTTTCATGCTTCCAACATAAATATAACACATCATGTTATTTGTAATAAAGATTTAAAATAGTTAATCACCAAGTTCACATAGCAAATAGGAACTGAAAGACTTGCCTGATTCGTAGTTTATGAACTACGACTTAACTGCTTATCGTTTATATGTACTTCGTGTATTCCTACACAGTTATATCATTATTCACATTAACTATTAGTCACATAGTAACGCATAGTAGCTATAATGTAAACTTTACTCTACATCTCATAACACTCATTTCTAGTTATTTCGGTACAAGTCTTACATTACCATTTATATTTCAGAAATTCTAAGTGTTGACTTCACAACACTTGCCTAACATTCATTGTGTATACTAAGTTATCACATAACGCATTTGTAACTTACTAATCATTCTCATAACTTTGAATTTATCAATTACATAACACGGTTCTGTTTTAACATTCTTACTACATGTGTGACACATTAACATAACCTTAGACCAAGTGGTAATGCTACTCAAAATCTGCAGCAGCAGCTGAAGTCTCTGCCTCTGATCAGTGTATGGCGTAGCTGCGCCATACACAGCACAGCTGCGCTAACGCAGCTGCGTAGTTTTTAGCCTTGGCACCAGCGCAGCTGCGCTGGTGCACAAACAGAAGCAGAGTCAGCTATGAACAGTAGCCGACTTTAGCCCAACAAACACGAATTTCACCCATAAAACAGTGAAATTAACATATAGAATAAATATAAAACTATCATAAATATGATTGCTAACATATTCATCAACATAGAACAATTTAACAACAGTTTTAACTATTTTAATTTCTCAAATTTCTCATTTTCATATAAAACTCAATTTTTTTGACATTCTTCCAAAAAATCAACACTGTGATTTTAATTCTTCACCAAATCACTTCGTTCAAGTTACATTATCTTCGTTTCTTAATGAATCAACATATCAAGCCTCAATTTGCAGATTAACATAAGAATTGACCACTAAAATTGGTACTTTTACAAGACATATTAAAAAATATTCATTGTCTTTTTTTTTTCTACTTTTGAACGAAATTAGCATACAATTCTTGCTTAAACACAAACGCTAATCATCATAAACACATATACTCACAATTACCAGTTATACATATCAACAATTCAACAACTTGAATTCACAGGACATGAGATTTTATGCCGTAATATATATATATATATATATATATATATATATATATATATATATATATATATATATATATATAATATCAAGGTGTTAAAAATACCTTCAAATAGCTTGGAAATCCTCTGTGTTATCTCAATCTCTCAAGTTCTCTGTCAAGCTCTCTTTGAATTCTCATAATTTTTCTAAGGCCTAGCACTAAGGTTATGCGTAAAAACCAAATTGATACTAATAATAATAGACATACTTATTGTTGTATCAGTTATAAAATAAACGTATATATTATAATATATTACATTTATTAATTAATTTATGTTATTTATATTATTTAAAAATCCAAAAAATCCCAAAAGTCATAAGACTCCATTTGGCAAAACCCTTTAAAATTAAAGACTTAATATTTTAAGCCTTGTTTGGCAAAACTAAATTATACTCCATTAATTTTTTTTAATAAACAATTTAGTTTATTATTTATCATCACACATTATTTATTTGAATTTCCATATCCACATTAATCAAATAAATTAATCGCATACTATATTTTAAATAAATTTTTCACTTAAACAATTATCACAAAATTATAATTTCATTATAATTTTTATTTAATAACATATCATACCATCTTGAATTATTAAATTAAAACAACAATATAACATCTCATGTTATTTTATAACTCTCTAAATTATAAATTAATTTAATTTAGAATATTATCTAGTCATAAATATTTACTGATAATAACCACATCAATAAAATATTTATTTCATTTAATAAATATTTTAAATTATAATTACTTAAATCTTAGATTGTCACATATGGTAGGCAAATTCATGGATTGTGTAATCCATCTTCTATAAAATGGAAGCTCTTCTTCTCATTTCTCAGTTGGTAGATAAATTTTCTGATAAGTTTATATTGAGAGTGTGAGTTACTGAGTTGAGTAAGAATTAGTCTGAGATTGCAAGGAGTAGCCATTTAAGCTTCAAGAGGTATAACATTGCATTGTTTTCTTCATTTTGAGTTTTGTTAAATTCTTATAATTCTCATAAATTCTCTGTTAATTGGTATGAAATGGCATGTCATTGTGTTGTCTAAGTTTGTATGCATGTTTAGAAGTATTATAGTTGGTCTGAGCTGCAGGAATTACCAATGCTTGTGTTGCTTGTGTTGAGGCTCTACAGAAGTAGAGCCACTTTTTTGCTACTGCTTGAAGTGGCGCGGCTGCACCACTTCTATAGTACTACACCGCGCGGCCGCACGGGTTACCTATCTTAAAAACTGATGTTGGTTCCATGTGTTGTCATGAGCATGCTATTTTGGTTTGAATATGCATGTAAATGACCTTAACATATGGATAGATGTTGTTTTGGACATAGTAAGTTATTTTAGCTTGGTTTAGTATGTATTCAAAGAAAACTTCGAGATTTGGAGACCTAATTTTGATAAGCATGGTGTAATGTATATTCTGACCTTAAGTATCAATATATTAAGCTATGTTATGCCTTAACATGCAACTAATATGTTAGTTTATATTGTTAGAGGTAGTATAGACTATTCAAGCATGAATTAAAAAGAAATTACAAGTAAAGGACTATACTAGTTGTGTAAATGAACTATGTATACACCAAGTTTTGAATTCCAAAACAGGTTTATGTGATCTATTATGTGGTTATGAAAGCATGAAAACATGATATAGAATATGTGGACTTGCCTTGCATATTTGAATAAGTTTTGATGACCTACTAATGGAAACTTAAAGTTTCAAATACGAACTTGATAAACTATATACACTTTGAGTTAGGAACTTGTGAGCATACTTATGTGGTCTAGTTAGGTATATATGAAAGTATAATGTATAGTAAGTGAAGTAGTTTTGTATGATTGGTTGGTTAACATGAGATTTTCAAAAGAAACCTTAAGAGTTGAAAACTAGTTTTGTCAATAACTACGTTACAAGTATTCTGAAATTTGACCATCATGTTAGGGTGTGTTATGCCTATAGACATGATTGACATGAATGCCTAGCTAGTCATACGCATTATAAAATAGTTAAGCATGGATTAGGACAAGTCTAAATGATGTAGAACTTCATAACTTGAAATACATGACTAAACTAACGTAAGCATGTATAGTTGAGACTTATTGACCACATAGCATATGTATAACGGCTAAACATAAGAAACTTTGTTAATTGAACACTTAAAGCCTTGATTAAAATGGATAACGACCTATGTTAAAGATAAGATGTAGGGTTAAACTTAGTTATCAACATCCTGACATGTGTGTTTTGCATGATTCTTCATATATGTGCAAAACGGGTTACGCTGGGATTCTGCAGAAACAACTATGTCTTGGTCTGAACCAGGAGCAGTGCGGCCGGGCCGCCCTTTAGTTTAAACCAAAATGGACGGAGCCTATTTAATTATAACCTAAACTTGATGCATGCTTGTATTGTTATCTTAACCTGCAATACATGCTTAGTGGTATGTCCAGATGTCAATGAGCATACTAGCAATAGAATCATAGGTTTGCTAAGTATTTACAAACTTTCAAATGTTGAGTCACCTATGATTATCAAGTAATGATTAGGAACCATTGTAAGACCCCGAATTTTATGAAATAAAAGTATTCAATTTTTCTTATAATTACTATCCAGTAAATGGTTAAATTGATAAAAGTTTAAAGTTATTGGTGAAATGTGAATTTTTTTTTGAAAATAAGCAAGTGGTTATAAAATAATCATTATTGTCGGGGAATATTCGTTTGGTCGTGGAATATTCTTTCTGTCGGGGAATATTCGTACGACGGCGCATCTATTTGTGGGCCCATAATGAATAACTGTCGGATGAAGAAAATGACAAATTTGAGTTTTTACAAATAATGACGTAGTTGTTACCGTTAATACTGTTGAAATACCCGGTGGTTAAAATACAGTAATACGCGTTATTGTACAGTAGCACACGGTATTGCACAGTATTTTTAAAATTATTGATTCTTACGTAAGAAGGCACTACTCAATAATTGTTACAGTAATTACTGTTCAATATTTTATTTTATTGATTCAATAATTGCTACGTTGAAATTTTATATTATTGTTGTTTAATAATTGTCACTGCATAGTATTTCCCATTATCAGATCAATAATTCATATTATTTGAATAATATTATTAGATAACATTATTGGCAATGTCTAGAAAGTTCTGTCTAAGGAGAGGTTTGGTCACCTAATTGCGCGCCAATAAGGATAAATCCTTATTGGAAAGCCCCCTCTTTCCTGGGAACGGCCTGGTTGTCATAAATGTGATTCTGTAATATTATCTGTGAATAATTAATTATTGATTCATATGATAAGGAAATATTTATTTTATGTGGATATAAATGAGGGATATATTTTTGTGGTTAAAAATGAAAGAGTTAATGTTGAGGTGTTTTATCTGTATTTTTGTCGGAACGGAAGTATTGAAAATCAAATTAGGGTTTTTGAGATATTTTGCGAGGGTTATAATTTTTAATCCGACCGTTGGATCGTGGTAATATCTGGATATGTTATACATATATAAGTTGAGTATATGTCCACAAATTTTGAACCGTTAAAAATAAACGTATAATTTGTTATGAATTTTACGAGATGACTGGTTCAGAAATTGTTGAATTTTCGGAGTTAATCATTTTGGTAGAAAATTCTAGAATTGGTGGGCCCCACTCATGGTTGGTGAAGAAATGTGCTGAGATTTTTATTCAAATGTGGTGGGTGGAAATAGTAGCAGGTAAAGCCATCAGGTTGCAGGTTAAGTCTGCTTCGGCGTGCTAACATTTTTCTATAAATAGAGGGCTAAGTTAGAATTGAAAATCACACCAGAATTCATAAGTTTTCTCAATTTCTCTCTCTAGATTATTGAGTGTATTTTATGAGTATTTAGATACTTTGTGAGTTTCTATTCATCAATGCAAGTTTTCTTCAGCCTTATACCGGTCAGAAGTGCTGCTATTTTGAGGTAAGGGATAGTAAGGGATTTTAAGGGTTGTTATGTTTTTCAGTTTTATATTTTTTCTGACCTTCAAAAATTTTGGAAAAATTTGAAATGATATTTTGATGAGTTTTCTTGATTGTGTCCAAAAATGGTGATTTTTGGATGTATAGATTAAGAGTTATGAATTTTATAAGAAAAGACTATTTCAAAAGTAACCGCTTATAACTTCTTGTGGTTAACTCTAAAATTGATGAAATTTTTACTGGGAGTACATGTATATGATAGGAGTATACTCTGTGAATTTCAGAATTTTTAGATAAAAGTACAATTTTTGATAAATGTCTAAATATTCGGCTGTTTTGGCCATATGAAAAATAGTAAATGACCTTTAAAAATTCTGGAAAAAATATATGTTCACTATGGGACTATATTATGCTAAATCCCAGAAAAAAAAATATTTTTAGAACTGATTTGGTATTTTTTCATAAAAATGGTCTAGTTATGAATAAATGAATTAAATATGTTTTGTGAAGTAAGAAAATTAGAAAATAGGATTTTATGGCTTGAGAATCCTATATGAGGTATATGCAGATTTTTGATGAGGGTTTTTGATTATTGGTGATGAAATCTTATGAGTTTGGCATTTTAGGATGATTAAATGCATTATTTAGTAAAGTATAAACAATTAAAATAAATTGTTAATAAGCTTAAGAAATATTATTCTTTCAATATCATTATACCGAAATATTAGTATGTATTTTATTTTAGAATTTCTACCTTTTTGTGTCGAGTTTACTATTCATGAGTTACTATTCTGGAGTTACTATTCACGAGTTACTATTCTCTTTTCTGACCAAATTATAGTTGGTTTATGAATATTACTCTTGAGATTAAATCTATATGTTGATTATATTGATTTTATTATCATATATAACATTTTTATAACCCTAATGATGATATTTCTCTTTGACTTGAGTGTAAAGATGGGTAAATTTCTGGTATGATCATGACTATGGGTTCTCTTTGGCCAGTAGTGCAAAGTTGAATTGTTGACTGGTATGATCATGACCATTGAATTTATAAGTGAATATCTTTAGCTTAAGTGCAAAGGTGAATTGATCAACATGGTTATAATTATTGTTTATATAAATTCTGAAATGATTATATATTTCTTTGAGATATTAATATATTTGGTCTGTAGTGCAAATATGAACTGTTGATGAATATATTTGGCCGTAGTGCAAATATAAATTGTTGAGGAATATCTTTGGCCCGTAGTGCAAAGATGACATGTTGTTGAATATCTTTGGCCAGTAGTGCAAAGATGAACAGATGTTGAGATAAACATAACCAACTGGTGATACAAATGAATATCTTTGGTCGTAGTGCAAAGATGAAGTTATTAGTATGATTATGAACAGGAAATGTGATTTGGTGTAACCATGATCTTTGATGTTTCAAGTAAAGATAGGTGATGAAAATTATCTTCGTCCTGGATGAGAAGAGAAATTTAGAACTACAGTTATGATTATGAGTTATTCATATGATTGTGGACCAGAATTGTTGATTGGTGTTACAGGGATAAAATATTATTGGTAGATTTTTAACATGGAGAAGATAATAGACTTTATAGTCTATTTGACTCTTCTAATGGATTGCTCGTTCCGCTGCAACTATGGTTGAAATTTTTATCATCTACCATATGTTCTAAATCTCTGATTTATTACTGATGAAGACTATTGATAATTTATTTATCTTTAGTCATGATATTCTTTACTGGGCTAGTTGTGCTCACCCTTTTGTTTCATAATTCCTTTCAGGTAATAAGAGTGTAGCTGGGTCGAGCGGGGGTAACAAAGGAATAGAACGGTGGTCATCATTTAGTAGTTATATTTGGTGAAGAAAATTGGGTGAGCCGAACCCAACGTTGGAAGGGTGTTTCGTCATTATCATACAAGATGACTAATGACATACAACCTCGTGTCATCATAAGACAGGGTTGTGCTCATCCACTTGCTGAGTATATCTATGAGCACTACCTATATAATCTTGGTATTTGTTTGAAGTATAATTCTCAATTAGAGACAGTGGAGATAATGATAAGTCAAGAGAAGACTCGCCATTGGGAAGAATATGATAGTAATCTTCTCGTTTTTCTTTGGGGTCTATTGGGTCAACCAAGGATAATTCTGTGGCCATATGATATCTATCATAACCTAGAAGCATGGCCTCTCATGTACGAAGGTTTCCTTAAGCACTTCCCAAAGATTCTAGTTTCTAAAACAGTTTTTGGCTGTACCTTTATGTAAGGTACCTTTGTGAGGTGCTGATACATGATGGTGTCCAATGTCACATTTGGTATATATTTGTATCCAAACTCACAGTATATGTGTTATTGTATTTTGCACGACAATTGTTGTAATAAAGTTGTAGTTATTTTTTGTACCATGTATTTGATGACTCAGAATGGGTTGGGTGGAATGGACATATTTTGGGGTTGTCACAGGTGGTATTAGAGCTTAGGGATATGATCTCTGGCGAAGATCGGGGAATACAACTAGGAGGGGAGAGATGAGTAAATCCTTCGCTAGTGTGTCCTACCTAAGCTTATTTGTTGGTCAGTCATAATATCGGGATATTATGTGATATGTTAATTTGTTTAATTAACCCTTGTTTTATGGCAGTATTTGAGAATGGCGGCTGAGAATGCTAACAATGGAGTGACTGAGACTGTGGGGATACCTCTAATCACTAACCGTGATAATGTGATGTCAGACGAAGAAGGAATTAGAGATATCCATGTGGTGAGTGAAGAATTGATAGTTACACCCGAGATAGTCGCAGAGGTAACAGCTGAGACTGAGGAAGAAGAGGAAGAAGAAGTACCTGAGGAGAGTTTATTAGAGGTATTATATGATCAAAATGTAGAATTTCAAAATCGTATTCATGAGTTAGAAGAGCAGGCAGAAGAACGACAGGCGGTCGTGGAACAAAAGGATGCAACAATTCAAGCTTATGTTACCCAATATGTGATGCTTGAACAGAAGCATTCTTTGGCAGAGTATAAGATGATAAAAATAGAATCTGAGCTGAAAGAAGAAAAAATTGAACGAGTGAGAATAAGTGATGCATGGGAAAAAGCCGCACGACACGTGGATATTGTGGAAAGAGATGTTCGATCTAAGAAGGCTAAAATAGATGATATGAATTTCTCTTTTTGGAATGCAATTGGGAGAACCCAACATCGAGTTTTGAATTACCCTGTACATAGCGGTCAACCTGAATCCGATATGGATCGAAGATTGATGATTCAGATCATGAATGAGGAGTACGAAGAGGCAGTTGAGGGAGGAATATGTCCTATAGAAAAGTATATTCTAACGGTAATGATGACGCCAAATGCTGCTCCAGACAAGTCAAAGCCGAGTAGTTCGAGGGATGGCGGTTGTCATGACTTCCCAACAAATGAGGAACCCAAATGAAGTTATCATGGGAGATGAGCAATGGAGAAATCATGATGATCTGAGAGATAGAATCTGAAATGGAAGCAAGGTATTCTCAACTCTTCGAAATACCAGGTACGTAAATTTCAGGGACGAAATTTCATACGGAGGGGAGATTGTAAGACCCCGAATTTTATGAAATAAAAGTATTTAATTTTTCTTATAATTACTATTCAGTAAATGGTTAAATTGATAAAAGTTTAAAGTTATGGGTGAAATGTGAATTTTTTTTTGAAAATAAGCAAGTGGTTATAAAATAATCATTGTTGTCGGGAAATATTCGTTTGGTCGTAGAATATTCTTTCTGTCGGGGAATATTCGTACGACGGCGCAGCTATTTGTGGGCCCATAACGAATAACTGTCGGATGAAGAAAACGATAAATTTGAGTTTTTACAAATAATGGCGTAGTTATTATCGTTGATACTGTTGAAATACCCGGTGGTTAAAATACAGTAATACGCGTTATTGTACAGTAGCACACGGTATTGCACAGTATTTTTGAAATTATTGATTCTTACGTAAGAAGGCACTACTCAATAATTGTTACAGTAATTACTGTTCAATATTTTATTTTATTAATTCAATAATTGCTACGTTGAAATTTTATATTATTGTTGTTCAATAATTGTCACTGCATAGTATTTCCCATTATCAGATTAATAATTCATATTATTTGAATAATATTATTAGATAACATTATTGGTAATGTCTAGAAAGTTCTGTCTAAGGAGAGGTTTGGTCACCCAATTGTGCGCCAATAAGGATAAATCCTTATTGGAAAGCCCCCTCTTTCCTAAGAACGGCCTGGTTGTCATAAATATGATTCTGTAATATTATCTGTGAATAATTAATTATTGATTCATATGATAAGAAAATATTTATTTTATGTGGATATAAATGAGGGATATATTTTTGTGGTTAAAAATGAAAGAGTTAATGTTGAGGTGTTTTATCTGTATTTTTGTCGGAACGGATGTATTGAAAATCAAATTAGGATTTTTGAGATATTTTGCGAGGGTTATAATTTTTAATCCGACCGTTGGATCGTGGTAATATTTGGATATGTTATACATATATAAGTTGAGTATATGTCCACAAATTTTGAACCGTTAAAAATAAACGTATAATTTGTTATGAATTTTACGAGATGATTGGTTCAGAAATTGTTGAATTTTTGGAGTTAATCATTTTGGTGGAAAATTCTAGAATTAGTGGGCCCCACTCATGGTTGGTGAAGAAATGTGCTGAGATTTTTATTCAAATGTGGTGGGTGGAAATAGTAGCAGGTAAAGCCATCAGGTTGCAGGTTAAGTCTGCTTCGGCGTGCTAACATTTTTCTATAAATAGAGGGCTAAGTTAGAATTGAAAATCACACCAGAATTCATAAGTTTTCTCAATTTCTCTCTCTAGATTATTGAGTGTATTTTATGAGTATTTAGATACTTTGTGAGTTTCTATTCATCAATGTAAGTTTTCTTCAGCCTTATACCGGTCAGAAGTGCTGCTATTTTGAGGTAAGGGATAGTAAGGGATTTTAAGGGTTGTTATGTTTTTCAGTTTCATATTTTTTCTGACCTTCAAAAATTCTGGAAAATTTTGAAATGATATTTTGATGAGTTTTCTTGATTGTGTCCAAAAATGGTGATTTTTGGATGTATAGATTAAGAGTTATGAATTTTATAAGAAAAGACTATTTTAAAAGTAACCGCTTATAACTTCTTGTGGTTAACTCCAAAATTGATGAAATTTTTATTGGGAGTACATGTATATGATAGGAGTATACTCTGTGAATTTCAGAATTTTTAGATAAAAGTATAATTTTTGATAAATGTCTAAATATTTGGCTGTTTTGGCCATATAAAAAAATGGTAAATGACTTTTAAAAATTCTGAGAAAAATATATTTTCACTATTGAACTATATTATGCTAAATCCCAGAAAAAAAAAATTTAGAACTGATTTGATATTTTTTCATGAAAATGGTCTAGTTATGAGTAAATGAATTAAATATGTTTTGTGAATTAAGAAAATTAGAAAATAGGATTTTATGGCTTGAGAATCCTATATGAGGTATATGCAGATTTTTGATGAGGGTTTTTGGTTATTGGTGATGAAATCTTATGAGTTTGGCATTTTAGGATGATTAAATGCATTATTTAGTAAAGTATAAACAATTAAAATAAATTGTTTATAAGCTTAAGAAATATTATTCTTTCAATATCATTATACCGAAATATTGGTATGTATTTTATTATAAAATTTTTACCTTTTTGTGTCGAGTTTACTATTCATGAGTTACTATTCAGGAGTTAGTATTCATGAGTTACTATTCACGAGTTACTATTCTCTTTTTCTGACCAAATTATAGTTGGTTTATGAATATTACTCTTGAGATTAAATCTATATGTTGATTATATTGATTTTATTATCATATATAACATTTTTATAACCCTAATGATGATATTTCTCTTTGACTTGAGTGTAAAGATGGGTAAATTTCTGGTATAATCATGACTATGATTCTCTTTGGCCAGTAGTGCAAAGTTGAATTGTTGACTGATATGATCATGACCATTGAATTTATAAGTGAATATCTTTAACTTAAGTGCAAAGGTGAATTGATCAACATGGTTATAATTATTGTTTATATAAATTCTAAAATGATTATATATTTCTTTGAGATATTAATATATTTGGCCTGTAGTGCAAATATGAACTGTTGATGAATATATTTGGCCGTAGTGCAAATATAAACTGTTGAGGAATATCTTTGGCCTGTAGTGCAAAGATGAATTGTTGATGAATATCTTTGGCCCGTAGTGCAAAGATGACATGTTGTTGAATATCTTTGGCCAGTAGTGCAAAGATGAACAGATGTTCAGATGAACATGATCAACTGGTGATACAAATGAATATCTTTGGTCGTAGTGCAAAGATGAAGTTATTAGTATGATTATGAACAGGAAATGTGATTTGGTGTAACCATGATCTTTGATGTTTTAGGTAAAGATAGGTGATGAAAATTATCTTCGTCCTGGATGAGAAGAGGAATTTAGAACTACAGTTATGATTATGAGTTATTCATATGATTGTGGACCAGAATTGTTGATTGGTGTTATAGGAATAAAACATTGTTGGTGGATTTTTAACATGGAGAAGATAATAGACTTTATAGTCTATTTGACTCTTCTAATGGATTGCTCGTTCCGCTACAACTATGGTTGAAATTTTTATCATCTACCATATGTTCTAAATCTCTGATTTATTACTGATGAAGACTATTGATAATTTATTTATCTTTAGTCATGATATTCTTTACTGGGCTAGTTGTGCTCACCCTTTTGTTTCACAATTCCTTTCAGGTAATAAGAGTGTAGCTGGGTCGAGCAGGGGTAACAAGGGAATAGAACGGTGGTCATCATTTAGTAGTTATATTTGGTGAAGAAAATTGGGTGAGCCGAACCCAACGTTGAAAGGGTGTTTCGTCACTATCATACAAGATGACTAATGACATACAACCTCGTGTCATCATAAGACAGGGTTGTGCTCATCCACTTGCTGAGTATATCTATGAGCACTACCTATATAATCTTGGTGTTTGTTTGAAGTATAATTCTCAATTAGAGACAGTGGAGATAATGATAAGTCAAGAGAAGACTCACCATTGGGAAGAATATGATAGTAATCTTCTCGTTTTTCTTTGGGGTCTATTGGGTAAACCAAGGATAATTCTGTGGCCATATGATATCTATCATAACCTAGAAGCATGGCCTCCCATGTACGAAGGTTTCCTTAAGCACTTCCCAAAGATTCTAGTTTCTAAAATAATTTTTGACTGTACCTTTATGTAAGGTACCTTTGTGAGGTGCTGATACATGATGGTGTCCAATGTCACATTTGGTATATATTTGTATCCAAATTCACAACATATGTGTTGTTGTATTTTGCACGACAATTGTTGTAATAAAGTTGTAGTTATTTTCTGTACCATGTATTTGATGACCCAGAATGGGTTGGGTGGAATGGACCTATTTTGGGGTTGTCACAACCATGTTATTTGATTCATAGTGTCTTATAAACTGATTTTGTGTTATTGTATGTAAAGTACATATGACTTACGTATAGGATTATACGGTAAAGTTAGAATCGTATGTGTATGATAAACTTACATATCGAGTTTGTGTATTGGATGTACATAAATAATAAATATCCTATATACGTAATTATGTTATAATTGGGTTCAAAAAGTATCGATAAACTAAAGGTTGATAAACTACGCTTGAGGCAAGTTTTCTAACTTACACGACTTGAATATTGTGCAAGTATCTAAATCTTATCTCTTTGATGCAAGTATCCTAACCTATGCATTTACTTTATGCAAGGAATCTATGATTACGCAAGTATCCTATCTTACACAACTTTGAATTTGTGCAAGTACTCGCACCTTACTCTTTATTGAGCATTACTTGAGCTTGTACTATTATTGGTTGAACAAGTAAACAATTGAAAGTATGATTCTTATCTTATGACATAATGCTTCATAGTTAGAATAGAGTTGTTTATATTCTTTGAACTTTGATTAAACGATATGCATAACGTAGGGTACTTTAGGCTGATCACCTATTGTACTCATTTTTGTTGGATTTTCAGTATAATACTGTTAATTCTAGTAGAAGTTCATAGTCCTTAGTGACTGATCAATATTCATTACTTTGAAATCTCGAATTGATTAAGCGTTGAATTTTATTGATATTTTTCTGTCCTGAGAGACTATTGTTGAGAACCATCGATACTTCTTTCTATCCTTGAACTATCATTATTGTTATGTCCTTGAGAATTTAAAACTATATTGAACACCCTTATTGCTATATTACTTGTTGAGCAAACTTGATGTTCATTCTTGCTTCCCTAAAAATATTTCAATTAAGGCAGAGCAAGTCGGACCCTCGGGCACTGATAAGGGCAAAGGCAAAGCTATGGAGTAGCTTCATATTATTCAGAAGTTATATGATTATGTTAAGACATATTGTGTTATGTATTAGTTAGGTTTAATCTATGTTTAAGGTATGTAAGAGATGTTTTAAGTTACAAAACCTTGGAATTTGAATGATTGTATTAAATAAATGTAATCTATTCTGTTATTTCTGTTGCATGAGATATTATTTAGTCATTAGATTCGTAGCACGTGGCGAACCGAATTCGAGACGTGAGTGGTCTGAATTTGGGGGCATCACAATAATAATTATTTAACAACTCAATTAATTTAGTTATCCCAATTAAATTAAAACTTTGAATTATAAAATTATTCCACATTAATATAATTAATATATAACACTTAATTAAATTAATCCACAGCAATTCCATCAAATATTTACTTGACTCAATAAATAAATCAACACAAATATTTATTTAATTCAATAAATATTTTAATTTAAATACAAAAATCACATTTGTTACTTCTTTCCCTCCTTAATTAATTCCTCACGTTACATTCTCCGCCCCCCCCCCCCCCCCCCTTACAAAGATTCTGTCTCCAGAATCGCTACACATAGACTAAGCAAATAATTGAGGTTAATTTTTCATCATCTGATCTTCGAGTTCCCACGTAGCTTCTTCAGCGTTGTGGTTCCTCCAAATTGCCTTTAACAGAAGGTATTACTTTATTTCTGAGTACTTGTTCTTTCCTGTCGACTATCTGAATAGGAACTTCTTCGTAATATAAATCTTTGTCAAATTGTAAGGGTTCGTATTCTATAACATGCTTGTAATCGGGTTTGTATGGTCATAATACTGAAACATGAAAAACGTTATGAATGTAGTCTAACGATGGAGGTAAGGCTACCTCATAAGCCACCTCGCCTACTCTTCGTAAAACTTCAAAGGGTCCAATGAACATCGAGCTCAGTTTTCCCTTCTTGCCAAATTGGATCTTTCCTTTCCAGGGAGACACTTTCAAGAAAACGAAACTACCAGATTCAAATTCCCTATTATGTCGGTGTTGATAAGCATATTTCTTCTGCCTATCTCGAGCAGCTATCAATCTCGCGCTGATCACTTTAAAGAATTCGGCGATTTATTGTACCAATTTTGGCCCTAGTAGTTAACGTTTAGTGACTTCATCCCCACACAACGGAGTCCTATATTTTCTATCGTACAACGCTTCATAAGGCTGCATGCTAATACTTGCGTGGTAATTGTTATTGTAAGTAAATTCCACCAACGGTAGATGATCATCCAAATTTTCTTTGAAATCCATATTATAAGCTCTTAACATATCCTCCAATGTTTAGATTGTTCTCTCACTCTAGCCATCTATTTGAGGATGGCATGCCGTGCTCATTCTCAATTGCATTCCCATGCATTCCTGTAGTCGCTTCTAGAAGTTTGATGTGAAACGTGAATCTCGATTATAGACTATAGACACTGGAACACCGTGCCTTGAAACAATCTCCTTCATATATAATTGTGCAAACTGATCTAAGTTGAATCTGATCTTGATTTATAAGAAATGTGATGATTTCGACAGTCGATCCACGATAACCCAAATTGCATCATAACCCTTCTGAGTCATTGGAAGACCTACTAAGAAATTCATTGTGGTATTCTCCCATTTCTATTCTAGAATTTCCAATGGTTGTAACAATCCATTCGGTCTTTGATGTTCTGCTTTAACCTTCTGACATGTCAAGCACTTTACCACACAATCAACAACGTCTTTTTTCATAGTCGGCCACCAAAACTGTTGTTGGAGATCCTAGTACATTTTTCGTACTCCCTAGGTGAATCGAATATCTCAAACTATGAGCCTCACTCAAAATTTCCTTTTTGACTTTTGGTATTGGTGGAACCCAGATTCTTCCTTCCAATCTTAGCAACTCTTCGGTATCAACTTTGAATCTTACCTCTTCACCTTTAGACACTCTTTCCCTCATCTTTTCACATTCCTCATTCTGAAGTTGTACTTCCTTCACCCTATCCACCAAAGTTGTGCTGGTTCCCATTTGGAACAATTTTTCACTTGACTCCTTCAGGTTTTTAATTTCCAACTCCAACTTAGCCATTTCATCTACCAATTGCTCCTAAGCAGTTAACAACATTAATTTCTCCTTACCCTTTCTGCTTAAGGCATCACCAACCACATTAGCTTTACCCGTATGGTATAAAATCTCACAGTCGTAATCCTTAATCAGCTCCAACCATCTCCTCTAACGCATATTCAGATCCTTTTGTGTAAAGATATACTTCAGACTCTTATGCTCTATATATATCTCACACTTCTCCCCATAGAGATAGTGCCTCCAAATCTTCAAAGTAAACACTACTGCAGCCAATTCTGAATCGTGCGTCAGATACCCCTTCTTGTAGTCTTTCAATTATCGCGATGCATACGCAATGACCTTACTGTTCTACATAATCACACAGCCTAGTCCCTTATACGATACATCACTATACACCACCAAATTTCCTGTGCTATCAGAAAGAGACAACATATGTGTCGTACTCAACCTCTTCTTCAACTCTTGAAAACTTTCCTCACACTTCTTTGTCCAAACGAACTTCACCGCTTTCCTAGTCAAATTCGTCAATGGAGTCGCGATTTTGGAAAATTTTTGAATGAATCTTCTATAATAACCTGTTAATCTTAGGAAACTCCTAACTTCCGACGGTACAGCTACAACCTTTGATGGATTTACCGAAATTCTGTCCTTCTCAATCACATGTCCAAGAAATTGCACATGCTCTATCTAGAATTCACATTTTGAAAACTTCATGTACAACTTCTCTCTTCTTAACGCCTCCAACGTCTCATTCAAATGTTCCACATGTTCTTCTTTGGTTTTTGAATATACCAAAATATCATCGATGAACACCACCACGAACTTATCCAAAAATGGTTTAAATACCTTATGCACTAGGTTCATTAATGATGCAAGAGCATTTGTTAAACCAAATGACATCACCAGAAACTCGTAATAACCAGCTTCAACCTTTGATGGATTTATCGAAATTCCGTCCTTGTCAATCACATGTCCAAGAAATTGCACATGCTTTATCCAGAATTCACATTTTGAAAACTTCGCGTACAACTTCTCTCTTCTTAACGCCTCCAACATCATATTCAAATGTTCCACATGCTCTTCTTTGGTTTTTGAATACACCAAAATATCATCAATGAACACCACCACGAATTTATCCAAAAATGGTTTAAATACCTTATTCACTAGGTTCATAAATGATGCAAGAGCATTCGTTAGACCAAATGACATCACCAGAAACTCGTAATGACCATAACGAGTTCTGAACATTGTCTTCGGTGCATCTTCTTTTCTCACCTTCAACTGATGATATCCACTTCTTAAATCTATTTTTGAGAAATATCTATCTCCTTTATGCTGATCAAACAATTCATCAATCCTTAGAAATGGAAAATTATTCTTAATCGTAACCTTGTTTAACTCTCTGTAATCAATACAATGCCGCATTGACCCGTCCTTTTTCTTAACGAATAACATCTTATCTAACAACTCCTGTAACTGCACCATCAACTCCATCTCAATTGGAGTCATTCGATACGAGGCCTTCAATATAGTAGCAGTCCCTGGTGCTAAATCGATTACGAATTCCACATCCCTATCTAGCGCAAGTCCTGGAAAATCATCTGAAAATACGTCTACAAAGTTTCTAATGACAAGTATCTCTTCCAGTTTTGCACTCTCCTTTCGAGGTTCTACTATGTAGGCTAAGTATCCTACACAACCATGTCTTAACAACTTCCTGGTCTGCATCATCATCAGATAGCTCGCTTGTCTAGGAGATTTGCTGCCATAAAATACTACATTTGACGGAATCATAAGGTTAATACACTTCTTTTGGCAATCAATTTTTGCCCCATAATCGAATAACCAATTCATTCCCAAAATAACGTCAAACTCCCCATGTTAATCGGGATTAAATCTACGATCATCACGTTTCCCTTAATATCCACCCTACAGTTCTTGTGTACAAACCTAATAGGAATTACGTCCCTATTTACAATATCTATGTTCAAAGTGTAAACTAATTCCTCTTTAGGCAAACCCAAATTCTTAGCAAAATCATCAGATATAAATGAATAAGTAGCATCCAAATCAAATAATACGTAAGTATTAATACTATTAATTGGAATGATAACTGACACCACATCCTTTGACTGTACAACATCATGCTCGGTCATGTTGAAAGTTTTGGCGGTGGGTCGATTTGACGGTGTTGATCCAGTGATAGTCAATGTGCTACCACCGTTGTTTCCTCTACTTCCACCTGCTTCCAATCCTTCTGCTGCCTTCTTGGGAAAATCCCGAGCCAGATGATCCCTTAACCTTCAAGTGAAACAAGCACCCTTTTTAGGATTAGGGCAATTTGGCGCTATGTGACCCTCTTGACCATAATTGTAGCAAACCATTTTCCCCTTCATACATACCCCCACGTGATTCTTTCCGTAGTTAGCACAAGACTCCACCCTCTTCTTCTGACTCCCCTGTTGATTCCCAGTAGAAGCACTTTCATTCCACCTCCTTTTCTGATTGTTACCACCACCATTGCATCCACTAGCCTTGTTGATCTCATTTTCATTATTCTTCTTTTGTTCTTGATTATATTTTGTCAAAGCATCGCTTCCACCTTCTGCGATGATTTCCTTCTCTAAAACTGCTACAAACGTTTTTAGCTGAAACATTAAAATCTTACTATACAACCAAGGCTTCAATCCCTGTTCAAACCTTCTTGCCTTCCTCTTATCAGTATTCACTTGATATGTTGCAAACCTTGCCAACTCATTGAATTTTGCAGCATATTCTGGCATAGTCATGTTACCTTGCTTCAGCTCCAAGAATTGGACCACCATCTAATTACGCGAGTTTGTCGGGAAATACATCTTGAAAAACATCTCTTTGAATCTATCCTACGTAACTATCCCCTGTCCCCCTCGAACCTTATTTGCCTGCCACCAGTAGATGGCCTCTGATTTCAGCATGAATGTTGCAAAAGAGGTCTTCTGATTATCGTTGACCCTCGCAACGTCAAAAACCTTATCCATCTCCATAATCTAGGTCTGAGCTTCGACCGAATGTATGGATCCTCTAAACTCTAGCGGTACTACTACTTTGAAATCCTTGAATGAAGTAGCTTGAGCTTGCGGCTGATTTGCAAGTGCTCCCATTAATAGATTTACCAGTTGTTAAACTGGATTGGCGTCGGCCTCATTGTTGTTATTCATATATCCCTTTTGAGATTGCTGACGTGTTTGGCGTCTTCTTGGTGGCATTTCTGTTTAAGATGTTTGCTTATTAGCTCATTACTCAATTTCTTAAGTATTTAAAAATTAACTTAGACATTTTAAGATTAATAATTAACACATAACATCTTCAATAAACTCTAGTATTTTATTCATTCATAGTTTCTAAACATAGAAAAGATATTATCACTGCTATTTACATCAACTTTCCTAAAATGATAAGGTTTCAGGATTACATTATCATCTTATCTCATTATTTATATTAACATTCAGGATTTATATCTACTAACTCTAATAATGATTCACATAACATATTACTCTACTTATCACGATCTATTAAGATTAAGACGTCGTATAGCTTCTCTGCGCTCTTCCTCCATAACACGAAACATCGTCCTACGGTCCAACATGTACCATGACAAATTTTCAAACTGCTTTGAATAGTAAAAGACTCGGTCCTGGGCCTTCTCAATAGCCTAATGAAAAACGTAATTCATCTCATTAATCTTAGCCTTTTTTGCCCTAACCTTATCTTCAGCACGATCTGCACGTTGAGAAGCCTTCATCCAAGCGTTCTCAGCTCTCATACGCTTAGCTGACTCCTCTTTCAGGTCACCCTTCACCTTCTCAATCTCATCTAGTAGTTGATCTTTCTGACTGTCTATATGAACTATCTTCCACTCCACGTTTCCAAGACGTTCATTAAGATTTTGGATCGTGTCATCCTTCTGCCCTATGGTGGTCTGACATATATCTGCCAGCTCCTCCAACTCATTGACCCTATCCTATAACTTAATGTTACAGTCATATAGCTCATCATACATCTCAGCTGCAATAGAATTCGGTGGGAACTCTTTAGGATCCTCTTCCTCAATCTCTATCTCTATCTCTTCAAGGTCCTCCTCCGGATAAGACTCAGGCGTATGCTCCTGACCCACGACTGTGTTCAACGGGAATGGCTCTCTCTGTACTAACTGCTCCCAAATGGTATGGATGTCTTGGGGCTCCTCCTCCCTAGCTACTCGAGGCTCACCCTCCCTAGGCTGACTGGATCCTCCAACATCAGATATCCTAACAACAAAGTTTTAAGTTTTAATTATTACTCGATACCAATCACGACACATAGGTTGTTAACACATAAGCATATAACACATAAAGTCTTTTATTAATTATCTTCAATGAATTCCTTAATTTATTCCTTAGGTCTCGATAAGAGTTTATCACCACTATATTTTCGATCACCTATAAGGCTACTACCTAAGGCTTTCCTACCTAAGGTTCATAACCTAAAGCTTTGATACCAACTTGTGACCCCCCCCCCCAATCCGGGTACTTCATTCCCACAGGATTTGGTGTTCACTGTCCAATTAAATCACGTCTAACTACTCATAAATAAGGATATAAATGAAACTAATAACTTAGATAGAAATCCTCCCATTAAAGGGTTACAACATCATAACTAAATCTCAGGTTGTCTAACCTTAAATACATCAAATACGAAAACATAACATAATTAAATAAGTCTTATACATAAACATTTATAAATAACAATTAACAAGTCTTCATCACTTGTTTATCTTTCCCTTGCCCTTACTAGTGGACGGCTCGTCTGTACTTTCAACCTTAGCTGCAATGTTATTATGAAAGAGTGAGCAAACAATTGCCCATAAGTATAACAATAGCAATAGTAATCATATGAGAGTAATCAATGGATACTGGATAAAAGAAAGCTCGGATTTTGAATCAAGATTAGAAAATAAGATCAAAAGTACATCTGAGGGTCGCAAGACCATGAACTATGTCCTAGGTTATCAAGTATTTCTAATTTAAACCTTTAACAATTATAAGACTATATGGACCTTACTTCTCGTACTTAGGGGGATCAGCCCTTCGTACTGTGTATTGTGCACAACCATCTTAACGCCTTCTGAGGGTCGCAAGACCATGAACTATGTCCTAGGTTATCAAGTCATTGAAGTCTTTTTTGGCAGTCCAGTGTAAGCCTTCTTTCACACTTTAAAGCTTTTCTCCACTACTGTGCACACAAAGTTCTGCACGTTGAGAGTCGTGTAGCGTGTGTATGCCCATACTTCGGTCCGTGGCTTTTATTTCTTTGTATATATATATATATATATATATATATATATATATATATATATATATATATGTGTGTGTGTGTGTGTGTGTGTGTGTGTGTGTGTATGTATATATATTTATATATGAACTAACATTATCGAGTTATGCCTCGATTGAGCCTGGATTTTACTTTCGAAGCATTTATTTGCTTATATATATATATATATATATATATATATATATATATATATATATATATATATTTACATTTCAGTCCCGCTTGGAGTTTACTTCGTGACAGTTGATCATTTTTACTACTTTCTTTACATTATGTCCCTCCTGGAGTTTATTTCGTGACGGTTGATCATTTTATTGCTTTATTTACATTTCTGATCCCCCATGGAGGTGCTTCATGGTGGCTGATCATGTTTATATATATATATATATATATATATATATATATATATATATATATATATATATATCTACTGCCTTTATTTTATTTACATTTTCAATCCCCCATAGAGGTGCTTCGTGGTGGTTGATTGGTTTTAAAAAAGCTTTATTTACATTTTCCAATCCCCCATGGAGGTGCTTCGTGGTAGTTGATTGGGTTTTTATTACTTTATTTACATTTACAATCCCCCATGGAAGTGCTTCGTGGTGGATGATTGTATGCACACACACACACACACACACACACACACACACACACACATATATATATATATACCGCTTTTATATATTTATATTTTTGATCCCCCATGGAGGGGCTTCATGGTGGTTGACAATGTCGGTATATATATATATTTATAGATTTTATATATATAACTGCTTACTGCTTTCATATAAATTGCTACACCATGTGAGTCTAGGAATCATGTGATCACAGATTCAGTCTACTGAATCTAGATTCGATTCTCGTGATGGAC
Organism: Panax notoginseng; assembly: GCA_016801055.1. Lineage (NCBI taxonomy): Eukaryota > Viridiplantae > Streptophyta > Magnoliopsida > Apiales > Araliaceae > Panax > Panax notoginseng. Next base: position 84,893,620 of record CM029014.1, read on the forward strand.
ATTTTCAGCTGTAAGCAGCTTGTAAATTATGCACAGTGTCTGAATGTCCTTAGACGGCTCTCATGCCCACAAGGAGTTTGGCACTGCTTTGTATATTATTTTCTCGAAGATGCTTCGCATCTCGAAAATAAAAGCAATCAAGCGGCACATTTAATAAAATGGAAGTATCAAAGGTCTCAATTACTATTGAGGACAAGGGTTTGAAAAACCTCTTTTTACAAAATATCAGTGTTATATCTTGTTTAAAACTGAATTTATCAAACCCTTTGTATATAGGTGCAAACGAGGCATAGCACTACTTCTAAATAACTGCACATTGACCCAGACACACATACACATTCATATAATAGTTTATTGAAAAGTGGATGTAACCGTGGCAACACGGATGTTTGGGGGTGCCTAACACCTTCCCTCCTCAAAAGCAAGTCCCCGGACCCTAATGAATCTCGGTTTCACAGACCCGTTAAGCAGTGTCACATCACTGGGTCAATGAGCAAACCTTTACTCGGTTGTGTTGGTACAACCATTTAAATAACCAACTGACGACTCTTACAGTCAAATCGTTGACATATAAATGTCGGACCTTTTCACAACTTATTTTTTCAAACAAATCTCACCTAACATGAGAACACCAAAGAACAAGAACACCAAAGAACAAGAACAGAAAAGGGACAAATAAAATCCCGACTTCGACAGGTGATGACTTTACCGGGGATAATGCCAGTAAGAGGACTTAAGCCGCTATTACAAGCTTTTCAAAACTGTTATATGCTTGTGTGTGGATGCTGCATTTACATTTGATGGATGTGTACGAATGCATTTACTTACTGTACTTAATGCTTTACACTATATCTGCTTGTGATATTAGTGCTTCGCACCTGTCATCATTTTTATAAATGGTGAGACACGTTGTATGTAAATGTATGTTGTGTGGTTCCTCCATCAGGAGGCTATCCTGTCGGTGTTTGATTACTGGACTCGTAGGAAGACTACTTCCAACGAGGCTCAGGAAAGGCACCACCCAAATTTGCTCCAGTTGAAAGACCGGATTAACTTCCCGTCGAGTAAATTGCGATGATTTGGGAACCTTCATGCCAAAAAGCCGAGAGAGTAGCCTAAGATAGGTCAGCCTCTGATAAAACGTGGAGGAAAGTCTCTTCATACTTTCCATTTTCAATTACTCGTAATTTCATTTACTTGTAATTTCATTCCATATTAATCTCCATGTAATGAGAAGTATGAAGAAATATGTGCACGCACATATCTACAAAGTATTAATATGCTATCCTGTATTACAAACAGCTAACATCCGTGTTGCAGGATAATACTCCTAAAACGGATACATCTTATAGCATGTAAACATTTATGCACTCCCTAAAACTAAACTATGTTAGTCTTTCGCAGGGAAGCAATTGGACCTATTACCCGGTCAAAGTCCAAGAAGGCCACGAGCCTACAGCCAATTATGTCTTCATCTGACCAAGCTAATCTTAATCATGTCTCCCGCGAAGAGTTCGACAGATTAAGTAAACAAATTACAGATTTGGCTACTCTTCTTAAGGAACTACACCAATCTACTCAGGGTACAAGGATACCCATACAATATGAATCCTCTGCACAAGGAGGAACCCAAGGTTCGGATAAAGCTATTCCAATGCCTGAGCTCCAGTTGAATACGACCAACAAAATTCATGATACCACCTATCTCAAAGAATATCTAGACACCGGTAATATCAGAAAGAAGGTCCTTCAAATTGAAGAGTCCATCCGTTCTATAAAAGGGATTGGAGCACATGGGAGTCCATCCTCACTCAATACAGCTTCCAGTCTTAGATGGCCCCTGACCGGTACCAACTTACTAAAGTCAGGAAACAAACCAACGAATCTTTCAGAGAGTATGCCCAAAGGTGGAGGCACCTTGCTGCTCAAGTTGTTCCCTCTATGAATGAGTTAGAAATGGTTATAACCTTTATAGACATACAAGAAGCTCCTTTCTATGAGAGAGTTTTATCCCGTATTGGCAAACCATTCTTTGAAAGGATTAAACATGGGGAGATGGCTGAGATGGGATTGAAGTCAGGAAAAATTCAAGACCTAGTTGCCCTCAAACCTGTTGCAGAACACATCCAGTCCGAAAATTATGGAAACAACCCCCGGAGGGTCCATAAAAAGAAAGAGGAGGATGTTTCCTTGATACTACAAGGTCAGAAATGCAGTCAGAATATGGCTATCTAAAGGAGAAATTACACTCCCTTTCAAGCACAATCTTCAAACCCTCCATTACCTAAAGGTGGAGAAGTCAGACGCACTCGAGTGTTCACACCCCTAGGGGACTCACTCGAGAACATTCTTAATCTTCTGACCACTCAGAAGAAAATTACTCATCTTTTTCCACCAGCCAACCTGAATGGGAGGGGTTTCAATGCTACTCGGAAGTGTGCTTATCATGCCGGGGCATCGGGACATGATACTTAAGATTGTTGGGCCTTGAAACACAAGATCCAGAATTTGATCGATAACGATGAGATTATGGTCACCAAACCCGATCAACCTAATGTGCAAGACAACCTTCTTCCTCAACATAAAGAAGAAGAGGTCAATATGATTAATTGGAGCAATGGACAGAGTTCCAATTTTAATGGTGAATCTTCCCAGGCCAACAAGGATGGTGCTGACAAATGGGACTTTGCAAAGTTCCAGTTTATAATGGAACAGAAAATGAATGCTCTGCGTGAGCAACTTAACCAATTGGCAGAACTGGTGGTCCATCAGCACCAAGTCACACACCAATTATTTAGTCAGGAGCGTGCTAGTCTCCTCCCTCTTGTTACGAACACTCCACCACATACTCCAAAAAATGAAACACTAGAGGATAAAATTACAAAAAGAGCAAGTGCTAAAGCCCGACAGAATTTTGCCCACAAAAGGGAATTTATATACCGAGGCCAACCGATGGAAGAAATACTGCAGATGTTGATAAATGAAGGAAGAATCACAGCTCTGCTACCTCCAATCAGCCCTCGTTCAAGACGGTTTAATTTTAATGGGGTGTGCCAATATCACTCCCAATCTCGCGGTCACAGAACAAAATAATGTTGGGCACTCCGCCATCTTATTCAGAATTTAATTGACAGTAGTGTCTTGCAGATGGTAGACGATGATGTTGTGATACTAGAGAGTGGGGACGTGTTTCCTACGAAGTGGAAGGAAGTCATAGCAGTCATATCTGATGAGACAGATTCAGCTACTCCCTCACATATAATCTAACCAATTCAACTCAAAGGGGTTGACAATCCTTTAAAAGTGGTTGTGCCAGAGCCAATTATATTACCATTCAGACCACATTATCATATTGTCAGCCTACAGAAAGTTCCATGAAATTATGGAGAGGCTGAAGGATCCACATCGTACATAACTGCTGCAGTGTCGAAGGATAATCCACTGTATCTTTCCCAACGGGTATTGAAGCCTACCATCAAGTCAAAGGGGAAGATTCCCATGGAGAAAGTGGAAGAATTTCTCCGTACTATGGGCTATAAGGAAGCCGAGGTGGTTTTAAGCTTAAAAGAAGCTCCACATCAAGTTTCCATATTGGACTTAGTGTTCTCTTCCGAAAATCACAAGAAGATATTGCTCAGGGTTTTGGAAGAAGCCCAACTGCCTAAGTTAATAGATGTTGAGAAATTCCAGCATCTGGTGGAACACATTTTCAACAACAATGTGATATCTTTTACTGATGATGATATACCTCCCGAAGGGACCTGTCATTGCAAGCCGTTGCACATTGCGATTTTGTCCTCCAGATATATGGTGGTGGGAGTCTTGATAGATGGAGGTTCATCTCTGAATATCTGTCCTTATGTCACATTGGTGAAGATGAACATCAATCTCAATCGGATCCGAAACAGTTATACGGTTATCAAAGCTTTCGATGAATCCCGACAAAACTGTCTTAAAGATTGAACTGCCAGTGGAGATTGGTCCACATAATACATTATGCGTGTCTTTTCATGTTCTCAAAATAGATACAGGATAGAACTTGCTTTTAGGAAGACCATGGATTCACATGGCCTGGGCAGTCCCCTCCACTCTTCACCAACAGCTTAAATACATTATCAACTACAGCCTAGTCACAGTTGACGCTGAGCCAGAATGTCCTGAACAAGGTGACATACCACTCATCAGCTTCAATTCAGAAGTTGAGCCGGTCAGTTTTTATGAACCGGAGGTGAGCAACACGCACTACCATCCTGTTGGGGTGCCACCTCTCATACCCCAGATTTCTGCCAAAGTAATGTCGGCCACTCAAGAAATGATGTCATTGGGTTATCAACCTGGACAAGGGTTAGGGAAAAATAATCAGGGCATTAAGCGCCCCATTCAATGTCCCAGTCAAACAGGGACAGCCAGACTAGGCTATACTGCTAGTTACAGTCGCAGGAATCCTCATAAGCACAACCAGATTCCTTCAGCTTCAGCCACACGGCGATTATCTCCACCTACAGTTCCTGAGCCTGTACGGTCTCCGGTAAAGGTGTCGGCCCATGTAATGGACATGTTATTTCCTAAACTGATACTGGTAAAGGAGAAAGAAGTCCTAGTTCAAGATTCCAAAGTGGAAGAAGAGGAACGAAGACGTAAACAGGACATCACCCAGATGATGTCAAACATACGCATCATTGTCCATGATGAACATATAAATAGATATAGCCCAGACGATGATTGCCCAAATGTAATGGTCATCATTCGGAAGAAGAAGGATGATGATAGCCCCTCCATCACTGTAGTCCATCAGGACTTCACCCTTGACAATTGGAGCAGCACCCCTTTCATTGGTCGACAAGGGTAAAACGGACAGAAATTCCTTCTGCCCTGTAGATAATAATAACTGCTTACTTTTCTGTACAGTATTAGCAGTTGTTTTGTCAGTACATGCTAACACTTTGTATGATTGAACAGTTTCATATATATTAAGTGAAAGCATATTTTGTTTCATGACTCTGAATTTAGATGTGCCTATACTTGTTGATAAGGTGCCTTTTCTCCATAAGGATTGTAACTTTGATGAAAAGTTAGACTCAGACTTGATGAAAATACAAGAAGACATTGAGATACCTCAGGAGATCAAAGAATGGGTCGACAAACCTAAATCCAACCTTGATCAAACCACTTCCTTCAATCTCGGAACCTTAGAAAGCCCTAAACTAATCCAAATTGGTACAGACCTCACTCCAAACCAAAGGACTGACATGGTTAAACTATTAACCCAATTCCAGGATGTGTTTGGATGGTCTCATAAAGATATGGTGGGTTTTTTTACTGACACTGTCATTTATCGTCTCCCCATCAAAGAGGGATTCAAGCCAGTCAGGCAGAAGCTCAGGTGATTAAAACCTGAGTGGAGTTTAAAGGTTAAAGAGGAAATTGTGAAACAATTTCAAGCAGGCATCATCATGGTGTCTACATACCCTGAATGGCTGTCAAACATAGTCCCTGTGCCTAAACCAGGAGGAAAGGTGCAAGTTTGTGTGGATTATCAGGATCTGAATAAAGCTTGCCTTAAAGATAGCTTTCCCGTGCCATTTATCCACATTCTCATTGACAATGCTGCTCAATACGACATGTACTCCTTTGCTGATTACTTCGCGGGGTACCATCAATTATGGTTGCTGAGGAGGATCGTGAGAAAACTGCATTCATCACGTCTTGGGGAACCTTTTGTTATAGACGGTTGTCATTCGGCCTCATCAATGCCGGAGCTACCTACCAGTGAGCCATGATGGCTCTTTTCCATGATTTAATGCATAAGGAGATAGAGATCTATGTGGATGACATCATTGTCAAGTCCCGGAGGGAGGAAGACCACTTAGACCATCTAAAAAAGTTCTTCAACAGGCTGCGTAAGTACAACTTGAAGTTGAATCCAACCAAGTGCGCATTTGGCATTAAATCAGGCAAATTGCTAGAATTCCTAGTCGGCCACAAGGGGATTGAGCTGGATCCCACCAAAATCCAGGCCATTACGGAAATGCCCATTTCTCAGATAGAGAAGGAAATACGGGGATTTTTGGGAAGAATCAACTTCATTAGCAGGTTCATCTCCCAACTCACAGTAACCTATAAGCCTATTTTCAAGTTGTTAAGGAAGAACTCCTCCATGAAATAGAATGATGAGTGTCAGAAGGCCTTCCTTACAATCAAAGAGCAGCTAGTCAAAGCTCATATTTTGGTACCACCCAGGGATGATGTTCCCCTGTTCATATACCTGTCCATAAGTGACAATGTCATGGGTTGCATGCTGGGACAGAAAGACGATAGAGGCCAAGAGCAAGCTATCTACTACTTCAGCAAAAGATTCAGCAGCAGCGAACACAAGTACACTCTGATTGAGAAGACTTGTTGTGCTTTAGCATGGGCTTCCATGAGGTTACAGCATTACCTCCATTGTCATATAACCCATCTCATATCCCGCATGGACCCTCTCAAGTACGTGTTCAGTAAACCCATGTTGAATTGTAGGCTGTCCAGATGGAAGTTGATCCTATAGCAATTTGACATCGTCTACGTGACGCAAAAGTCCATTAAAGGTCAAGGAATTACGGACCTTCAGGGGATTTCAAACCCTTGGAGACATACTTTCTCGATGAATGGGTAATGGCAATTCAGCAACACCATCAGTACGATGCACGCCAATTATGGAGGATGTATTTTGATAGAGCTGTAAATATGGAAGGTTCTAGGGCTGGAGCAGTTCTAGTATCCATTACAGGGGAGCAGCATCCCGTCGCCATCAAATTGTAGTTTGCCAACACCAACAACACAGCTGAGTATGAAGGTTGTATAATGGGGCCACTACTACAAAACAGTAAATAGACAACGCGAAAAAAACGTTATGATTTCGGTCAAAAAAATGTCGTGATTAAGGGTGTTATCTATTTGACACCCTTACACAACGTTTTTAAAACGTTGTAGTTAAGCACATTACACAACGTTTTTAAGAAAAAAATGTTGTAGATTTGTTTTCCATAAATTAACAGATGCTTAAAAACGTTGTAGAATGTATGATTCCACAATATTTTCTGGATAAAAACGTTGTAGTTTAATATATCAAACAACGTTTAGGCACATTTACACAACGTTTTTAAAATATTGTAGATTAAAAAAAGAAAAAAAAAGGTTGTGGCTCACATACATTACCAATGCACCTGCAATATGCTAATGCTATGATATATAGCTAAAAGGTCTAAATTCTCATTTAAATTTAAATCCAAAATGTATCAACCATTCAAAATACATTCCAATAATACCATTCGTGTAATTCAAATTACTACATCCACAAAATATATACCAAACTATCATATATGCTTTACATGTAGTTGCTCACATACGTTGCCCGCTCATCCCGTACTTCGTCAAAGTATCATATATGCCTTCAATACTATCATCTTTCATGCAAATCAGGAAGCAGCTACTCAACTGCCAAGAATAGCAAGAGAGCTATATCAGTAGGCTGTTAAAAATTATATTATATCAGTCCATGAACCACATAAGACAGTAAGGCAAAAAAACTCAAGGGAGTAGACACTTCCTTTCAGCCAACATCATAAACCAAGAATCTCACAGATCAACAGACAAATTGGGTAGAGTAGTAGCGTAGAGGGTACAATATAACCTCGTGCACATACCCATATATAGAAAAAAAGGAAGTATGCCAATTAATTAATAATCAACGAAGATCACCTCCTAATCATCTCATCCACGGAAAGACAGGGACATCAGCCAAATACTGATCATATGAAAACTTACAGCGACTCCAAGACAAGTGCTTGTGGAGAACAGGTAAAAGAAATCCAGAAAGATGCCAACGACTGCCCAGCCATTAAATCTATTAGCATCAATCTTTTGAACTGCATTGAACAGAACAACGGATGTCGCATCATTCATTACTTCTTCGTCGAAGACTAGGCTATAGAGCAAAGGAGTTTCATCTTGGTGCAAAACCTACATTTTATTTTCTTACTCAAAGTAATACAAGCAAAAATGGCTTGCAGTAATTGTGATTTTCAACATATGAACTCATATATACAACTCTAACTGACCTGCAATGTGCACACTGTATCGGTTGATGAAAAGATGGTTCCAATACCTGGTTCAATATACATGGCCTTCTGTTTAAAACAGTAAAATTCATAAAGGAAAGGAAAATAAATATATATAGTTATGAACTATATATCTGATCGAATAATGACAAGCTTGAATCTCGTACATAAGCAACAAGGTCTTGACAAGTCCTAGACTAGAAGGAATACCGCCTGTGAGCTGATTGCTTTCAAAAAGCCTGCTCAGATGAAAAATAGAAGCATCATAGTAAGTGTTCTTATTTATTTACAAATTACAGTAGCAGGAAAGTAATGCTTGTAGAAAAGAGTTAAGTTTTAGTCCTAGGTTGCCCAGACAATAAGATCACACAGTCATCATTATAAATTTATATCCACCATATATTGAGTAAACAAAAGTTTTCTTCTTCCCTTTTCTAGAGAGGTCAGGGGACGAGTGCATGTATGCCTAGGTTCTCTCCAATCTGAAACATTATTCAAATGTAAATAAGAATAGAAGAGTATAATCCATCCTACTTCTCTAACAATATTAGGACTTTTATAACATAAGCAACAGCGGCTTTTCGCTAAGCATCTCAAAGCACGAAAATACAAATTTTCTTCGGCATCCTGATGTAGTCTTATATATATTTATACAACACACCATAGCGGAAATAGTCATCAGGAAGTTGTTGGTAGTTGGTAAGACTGTACATAACTGCAAGTACAGCTGCTGTTGTAATACTGCAAGAAACAATAAGAAACAAAGTTAGACATACTTTTTCAGTTAAAGGATCAGCGAAACAGAAAAGGAATATAAGTGCAATAGAAATTTTTTAAAATGAAAACTAAAAATGGTGACATAATAAACTATTAGGCATAGTTCCAACATTTTCTGGTTTGCAAATAAGAAAAATAATGAATCAATGTCACTCTTTGCTAAGGTGTACAAAAGCCAACAAGAATAAAAGGACTGCAGCATGGCATGGATAAAGCTGTTGAATATGACTAAGCTCCGAGCAATAATACGGATAAAGCTGTTGAATATGATTAACTTCCAAGAAAATGTAAAGATTATTTTTTTGTAACAGTCAATCTGATTATGAGATATCGCATATGGAACTATCATCAAATAGAAAGCAGAACAAGCAATAACCAGTATAAGTGAAGAAATCACATCAAAACATGTTTCTATTAACTACATTATTCTCTAATGACCTTAGAATGTTAAAATACGGTATCTCTAATTTCCCCCAGGCATGAAATCAATGACCATCAAATTAGTCCATCAGAATACCAAACTATCACACAGCATAGTTTTGCATATAAGCGAAATGGGTAAATAGAACCAAAACTGAGTAAAAGAAAAATAGCACTTAATAACAGCATTAAGGAAGAATTGGATAAGCAGAATAAATGAGCTAATAATATATTTAAAAATAAAAATAAAATAAAAAGGACCAAATTATAAAAGGGAAAACAAAATCCCTAGAAAGCATAGGACAGAAGACCAGAAAAATCACCAGCTTTTTGTGGAGTAACTAATTTTGCCTTCTTATTAGTAACAGGTGTTTTGGCAGACTCCATAGCTCTCTTCTTGCTAGGTTGAACCTTTGACAAATGACACAATAATCAAAGAGGTATGGGCTTATTAAATGAAGGCAAAAATACATCCAATCTAAGACGTGTGGGCTTATTAAATGAATTGGATATACAAGCAAAAGGAAAACTTGAAGCCACATGTGTTCGAATCACATAGAAGAATAAGTCTCTAGTCGCATTAAACATCATATTTCCATAATTTAGTTGTATCAATCTGACCAGGAAAAAAGATGATAAACATACTACTTATTTTTTTTACAAGGTGCATAAAGTCATACAGTAATAGAATTCAGAAATAAAGAAAAGCGAACAGAAAAAGGACCCAGAATAATTACCTTCATTGATCTCAAACTCTTCAAACTCGTCATCATCTTCAAATAAATCAATATTTCGGTCTTCAGTAGCTACCTTCGTTTCCTTCTCCATCTTATCCGATGACATAACCTTCATGAATCCCCAAAACAATTAAAAACTACGAATTTAATAGATTACTAAAACCTAAAGCCTCATACAAATCGAAGACCCTAAAAAGTAAGAATACCAGTTCCTGAAACCCTAAATCGTCGAATTCAAAATTCTGAACAGTGAAATTGGAAAAACTAAATGCCGATTTGATGATAGTCGTGGATTTGAGAGAGAGTTGGGGAACTCGTGGATTTGAGAGAGAGTTGGGGAAATCGTGGATTTGAGAGAGACTCGGGAAGTCGAAGAAAGAAAGAGAAAGTACAGAGAAGAGAGACCAAAATAGATCTGAAGCTTGTTTTAATTTAAAATTTTTAGTTTTGCCTTTTTGGTTTTTGCTCCGTATTTTGTTAGATAGACAATATTTAAAAAAAAAACGTTATCTAGTTAAAACAAAAAAAATGCCTTTTTAAATAGATAACGTTTTTGCATATATATCTATAACGTTTTTTTTAAAAACGTTTTGAAAAAAAACACCACAACGTTTGTTGTCTATTTAGTACTTTGTACTGATGGGCTAATGTAATAACCCGATATTTTTTTTGTATAAATAAATAAAAAATTTTGCATATAAATTTTTTTATTTTAAAGGTGGGAATACGTGCCAGGTAAAGTATATGTAAATATGTGATAAATAAAAAATTTATTTCTTACATGAATAATTACAAATAATTTTATTTTAGAATTACTGACCATTATAAAGTATATTCTTATAATAATTAATTTTATAGTAGAAATATTTTTATTATATATTTTCCATGAAAATAGGATTATTATATTATTTAATAATATATGAAATGATTATTAGAATAATTATTTTATTATATAAATTTTAGTTCAGATAATTAAGTTAATTATTTTAACTTAATTAATAATGTTATATATGCAAGATAAATCAGATATGGAATCCAAACCCTAATTCTGAGTTTTGATCAAGGAATGAGAATAATAATATTATATTAATTATATTTCAGTACTACAAATATGTACTGTACGTATAGACTGATAATGGTTGGTCAATTATGGTGTAATAGTAGAAATCCTAATATTACGGTAATAAACCCTAATATTAATTTGTTTAACCCTATTTTTGAAACTCAAATGGGAGATTCAAGAATGTGTAGTAATTGTGTTATACTCCCTCCGTCCCATGATAAAAGTCTTTATTACTATTGTGGGTAGTCCCATGTTAAATGTCTATTTTTTTAATAACTAAACATTTACACATTTTTTTCTATTATGCCCGTAGCATTAAATATATCATACTTTTCTTATTCTAATTCTCTCTCCATATTTAATAAGTATGGAGAGAGAATATTTTGAATTGAATAGCTAGAAAGTCACTCTCTCACCTATATTGAAAATAATTAATGACATACCCTTAAAATTTTATTAAACTTTAAACTTAATTTTTCAAATCTTAGAAATTATTTGGGACACCTTAAAGTTTAAAATCTATTGATTAAACCTTAAATTTAAATACCATGGACAAGAATACCCTTAAAATGCTTTGTTAGTTTACTAAAATAGCATTTTTGGATTTATTTAAATGAGATAACTTGCAAATCTTGTCATATCTTGGCAAGTCACCAACCCTAGATATCCCATGTGCCAAAATCTTATCAAATCAACCAAGTAAATCAGCCATGTGGATTGCATCTAAGTAGTATAAATAAATTAAGAGAGAGAAATGTGCACATTTTTTCTCATTCATACACAAACACTCAACCAACTCTCTTTGTCTCTCCTCACCCACGAAATTTATTGCTAAACCAGTCCTAAACCAAGCCCTACTAACACCCATAACAAAATCAGTAACCAAGAATTAGAAATTGTTCATCAAGGTATAAAACCCTAATTTAGAATCTGACCTTTGATGATGTGTTAGATGTTAGTTTTTTTGTGTTAAGCATGTTGAATATAGTGTTATTAGATGATCTGGGATGATAGATGTTAAATCCATAACATCTATAGGCTCGGATTTGAAGATTTCAAAAATCTGGAAAAAAATTTATATTGTGTTTGACAAGCAAAAGTCAGAGGCTGTAGATCTCTCTCTATTTATGATTTTATGTGTTTTATGTTTTGGACTTGTAGTTTGCCGTAAGGACTTTGATCTGTAACTTGAATCAAGGTCGGATTATGTTTAGGACTCAAGATATGAGTGGTCAAAGTGCGTTGACCGGCATTGACTAGCTGTTTCTAGGTAACCCAGATTTGCCCAGAAAATCTGACAGTCGTTTTACAGGGCCTTGATCTTGCTAGTGTTTATGTTTTAGATTATATTATTGTTTTAATGTTGTTATCTGACGTGTAGGCTACATGACCATGCCTCTAGAATACATAGATCCTTCTCAGAATCAAAGTAATCAGTGGTCAAAGTGGTGTGGACGAAACTGCCGGATGGAGTTTCTGGGTAACCCAAAAATCTTCATAAGCAGTTTCTGACCACTACTTTGACCGCCCAATATCTCTTGCATGTGTTGATGTTATGATGATCGGATGATATGTTATGCTACCTAGACATGTATTTTTTAAATCATTAAAAGCAGACCTGTAGTGGAAGTTACAAGGATCAAAAGTAGGCACCTAAGACTGTTCTTCAATTCTGAAAAACCCAGAAATTGAAGAACATGTCTGACAACGATTTTGAGAGCTTAGATCTCTCAGATGCGTTATGTGTTGGCCATGAACATGATTGATGATGGTAGTATTACATTTATACTACAATCTAAACATTTTAGGTTGACCAGAATACCTTAGGATCATGGAGCAATTGACGGTCAAACATGACACCTTGCTCACTGACATGCATTTCTGGGTTTCATTAAGAACACTCAAGAATAGTTTCAGCGACAGTTTTGTCACCTATAACACCTTTAGCGACATTTAATTTCTAAAAATTATTATTTTATGAAATAAATAGAGAAAATTAGTTTTAAATTATTAAAAATACATAATAAATTGCTAAAAATTATTTTAAAGCCTAAAAATGAGTTTTTAATAATTTTGAATATATTTCATAAATATTTAATATTTTTAGAATATTAATGGTATTTAATTTATTTAATTATAGTATTAAATAAATTATTTAAAAATAATTTTAATACATGAAAAATCATTTTAAAATATATTATGGTATAATAAAATATTTTAAGTTATTTTTAATAACTTTTAATATTATGTGATGAATTTCATTTATTTATTTAATATTAATGGTAATTAATTTATTTAATAAATATATTAAACAAATTATGAAAAAATAGAATTAATGATTTAAAAATCATATAAAAATTAATGAAGTGTTATGAAAGTATTTTAAGTTATAGAATATAACTTTTAACATTTAAAGGTAAATTTTATTAATAATTTAATATTAATAATACTTAATTTATTTAATAATTATATTAAATAAATATTTTAAAAATAATTTTATTGATTTAAAATCATTTAAAAAGGATATAAGTAATTTGAAAATATTTTAAGTAATAATAAATGACTTTTAACATTTTGATAAATAATACATTAATATTTAAATACTAATTAAAAATGATTTTAAATGTTTTAAAAATTATTTAAGAGTAATATTAATATTTTAAAAATATTTAGAGTTATTATAAATAACTTTAATATTTTGGCAATGGTTTCATTAATAATTTAATATTAATTAAATATTAATAATAATAGAATTATTTAATATTTAAATCATTTAAAAATGATTCCAGTGTTTGAAAAATCATAATAAATTATAATAATTATTTAAAAATTATTACAAGGCTATGAAAAATAATATAACTGATATTTACATTTATTAAACTGCATAATAGAGTTTTAGACTCGATAATTAACCGATAAAGTCATCCGTATACCGTAATATTTCAGAAATTGATCTGGACTTAGATAATTTGACTAGATATGTGTTTGTTTGTAATCCAATGAATGTTAAATATATGTGACAATGTGATTAGGTTATGTGCTGACTGTAAATAGTAGTACTATGTGATATGATATATATTCTAATCGAACGAATGATCTTATTAATTATAGGTCTCAATATAAAAAATAAAACTAAGTTGCGTTATTGTAAGTAGTATCTCAGGTAAGTATCCTAACTTTGCATTTATTTTATGCAATGGACATGAGTAAGAAAGTTTTAGGATTATATTATCGTTATGCCAGATTATTAAATCTATTGTTATTGATTATATAACCAAACATTTGTATTCATACAAGTTCTTAAATTATTCAATCATTGTTTATCGACACAGTATTGTTGTATAATCCAGATATTTATTTTGTTCGTTAATTTCTAAATATGGTTAGACAAGTCTCCTCACTTGGATAATTATTATATTTAATCACATGTTTGATACATACTAGTTAGTTTTCAGTATGTATACGTTGACTTAAAAGCCGTCTAGGCTATTTGATTCGGCTAGACACAAACTTAAAAATATTGTTGAACAAGATAGAACTTTATTGTATCCAATCAGATTGTTTTGGTTCGAATTCCCGACTAAGTATGAACATCTCGTACATGAGAAACTTTTGTGCGCCAAAGGCGGATAAGATGAACGATAATCTCATTTTTGCATGTAGTATTGATCAATACATGGCATAACGGGTTGATCACCCCCGTGCCTGTAAGTTATGACGGTTTACAGATGAAGTTCTGTTTAACCTTTTCAAAAATTGAAAATAAAGTTAATAGTCTGTCGACTGCTCTCTATTTATAGTCGGTACATAGTTTCAAAATTTTGATATAGATTTGATACGTTGTTATTATTGGTTCAGCTTACTTCACAACTATTGATTCGTTGTAGAAGTGTCATTCAAAGAAAATATTTAATCCTTTCAACTAATATTTATTATTGTTATTACTTGTTGGGCACTCAAATACTCATTCTTGCTTAATTTAAATGTTTTCAGTTAAGTGTGATCAACCAGAAAGCTATGTCAGGAACAAAGGAAAATGAAAGGTTGCAGAATAAGTTCTACGATATCCTATGTAATAATTAGACTTTATTAAGACAATGATATCTAGTAATTATCATGTAATGAATGTTTAAAGGTCGCGTACCTGGGATTTAGACTCTGATAAATGTAAATTAAGTTTGGTATCTATATTATTATTATTATTAGTATTATTCTGCTCATAGAAATGGTATCGTGAAACACCGAGTTCGGGTTTTAAGTACCTAAATTTGGGGGCGTCACAGGTTGGTATCAGAGCTTAGGGTTAGAAACCTTAGGTGGGATAGACCTTAGGCTATAACCTTAGAACAGAGGAAAACGTTAAAAATACAAATAACTCATATAGTGTTTAAAAGGAGATGAACTGGATAAATTCATCGACAAACAAAATAAGAAATAACTTATATAAAACTATTACTTGCTGTTTGTATATATTATATGCTAATCTAGATAATTTGTGTGTAGATGTTAGGTGGAAAAGGCTTATTATATGTTTATAGCATGAAGAAGGATCAAATCCATACACTCGAGCTAATATCGAAGCCAATAGCTGAAATAGAGGCTCACAATGAAAGCAACTCAGATGAGGTGGTTATTTTGGAAAATATAGTACCAGATCCGAAAATAGTGGAACTAACAAATAGTGATTCGGACACCGAAGTTGAAGCTGATCAAGCATCAACGGAAGTGCAGAATCTGAGGAACAAGGTTTTTTCTCTGAAAAAGTTGTGGGAAATAGAAAAGCTATTAAATAGTCAGTTACGAAAAGCATTAATAGAAACAATGGAAGAACAAGATAAGCTTAAAATCTAAATTAACCAGATGGGAGCCAAAAGCAACATATCGGGTGCAGCTCCAAGCAAGAAGGCAAAAAGAAAGATGAAAGACGTGACTTAGGAAATCTTGATAACAACCAAGGGAACCTTAATCGAAGGAACCTTAATCGAATAGAAAAGTGTATAAACTGTGACAAGAAACATGAAGGTGTATACAGGAAAGGAAAAAAGATATGTTATATTTGCGGCTATGAGGGACATACCTCTCCATATTGTCCCGACTTTAAGCAAGGTGCATGTTTTATCTATGGGTTGGAAGGTCATCGGGCGAAAGGTTGTCCAGAATCAGGAAAAAAGTGTATGAAATAATTACGATTAGTAGTTGATTATGTATGTTTGATAATGTGTGTAATATTCTCAACTTTTGTATAAGTTATATCTATAAATCCTGACTTTTGTTGTCACAAAGGGATAGCAATATGTGCTATGTTATGTAAAGTACTATGACTTAGTTGAATGAATATGAATCTATGTTTGATTAATGAAATAAATTTTGTATAAAACTTCGTGTTATATGTTAAACTTATACAATAAGGTTTAGAATGGAAGTTAAATTTATGATTCTATTTAATCAGATAATGCCGCCAAGACGTCGAACTCGAAATCAAAGGGCAGAAAAATTAGTTAATAACGCTGGAGGACAACAACCAGACCCGATGCAAAACTTTGCAAACATTGTAGCTCAGGCTATGCAACAGGGAATGCCAGTCGAAGGGAACCAGCCAGACAATTGCTTGGCAAACTTCAAAGATCTTAAGGCTGTAGGACCGTCAGAATTTAGAGGTACAACTGACCATGTGGAAGCCCAAACTTGGGTTAAGGAAATTGAAAAAGCATTTGTAATAGCTAGGGTAGATGAGGGACAAAAGACCGCTTTTGCCACCTATATGATGAAAGGGGAGGCGAATTTTTGGTGGGAGGAAAATCAAGCAAGGGCAGGAGAAGGCTACTTACATGGGCTAGGTTTAAGACATTATTTTTTGAAAACTATCTATCAGCTAATATGCAGGCTAGGATGGAGGTAAAATTTCTGGAGTTAAAGCAAAAGAATATGACAGTTGCGGAGTATGCCGCAAAGTTTAATGACTTGGCTAGGTTCGCTCCGCATTAAGTGGATACAAAAGCTAGGAAGGTGAGAAGGTTTGAGCTGGGATTAAAACTCTGGCTCTATAATAAGGTGGCGGTGTTGCAGATCTCTACATTTGCAGCACTCTTGGAAAAGGCTATTATAGCTGTGGAGGGAAGTAAGGTCATGAGCCTCTATAACAAGGAGAAAAAGAATAAGGGCAAAGTCGAGGGAGCTGTAAAGGTGGAAACTAATAGAGGGAGTAGGAGTGGAAATGTGAAAAGAAAGGGGAATAATTTTGGGAACATTCAGTTCAAGCAGGAAGGTGTTAAGAAACAGGTTATGCAATGTAGAAACTATGGAAAGAACCATTCTGGTGAATGTCTGAAAGGTAAATTTGTTTGTTATAAGTGCGGACATGAGGGCCATATCTCTCCCAACTGCCCCAATCCAAGGATGAACAATGGGTGTTTCATGAGTGGGTCAATGGATCATAAGGTGAAGGATTGTCTAAAAAGGAAAATGGATGTAGGGAGTGTGACTATTGGGAAAAGCAATGGGACTCTGGTGATCACATGACCAACTTCAACCAACAAACCAGCCAAGTCAATCGTAAGAGTCTTCAATATGACCGTCCAAGATACCATAGCAGCTGGTGATGCAACTTCAGATATTATTCGTATAACTTTTATTTTCATATATATATGATTTCCTTATATATAGTAAATTATTTTATAAAAAAATATAAAGGAGGAATTTGAGTTCTTTTAGAAATTAAAATTTCGTATAATCAGATAGACAAGCTTTATGCTGAATAAATAAATATTAGTTCGATCATTTATGATCGAGATCTACTTGCAATGATTATGTATGCTATGTATCCTTGTATGTATAAGTTTTAAAATGGTGATCCCGGGGATGGAATCTTTATAAGGGAGGGTGAATGTAATAACCCGATATTTTTTCTATATAAATAAATAAGAAATTTTGCTTATAATTTTTTTTTTAATTTTAAAGGTGAGAATACGTGTCAGGTAAAGTATATGTAAATATGTAATAAATAAAAAATTTATTTCTTACATGAATAATTACAAATAATTTTATTTTAGAATTATTAACCATTATAAAGTATATTCTTATAATAATTAATTTTATAGTAGAAATATTTTTATTATTTATTTTTCATGAAAATAGGATTATTATATTATTTAATAATATATGGAATGATTATTAGAATAATTATTTTATTATATGAATTTTAGTTCAGATAATTAAGTTAATTATTTTAACTTAATTAATAATGACATATATGCAAGATAAATCAGATATGAAATCTAAGCCCTAATTCTAGATTTTGATCAATTAATGAGAATAATAATATTATGTTAATTATATTTCAGTACTATAAATATGTACTGTATGTATAGACTGATAATGGTTGGTCAATTATGGTGTAACAGTAGAAAACCTAATATTATGATAATAAACCCTAATATTAATCTGTTTAACCCTATTTTTGAAACTTAAATGGGAGATTCAAGAATGTGTAGTAATTGTGTCATATGAATTATGCTGCATATTATAAAAATTTTGTTAATTAGGAAAACCCTAATTAATATTTGAAAACCCTAATTGTTAGAAACCCTAATTAAATTAGAAACCCTAAGTTGATAATTAGGAACCCTAATTGCTAAAATTAAAAACCCTAATTATTATTTTATTAACTTGAAATGTTAATTTGGGAACCCTAATAATATTAAGAAACCCTTATTTTCTATTAAAAACCCTGATTTTAATTAGTGTGTTCTAATTAAAATTTTATTAAACTTTATACTTAATTTTTCAAACCCAAAAATTATTTGGAACACCTTAAAGTTTAAAATCTATTGATTAAACCCTAGATTCAAGTACTATGAACAAGAATACTCTTAAAATGCTTTGTTAGTTTACTAAAATAGCATTTTTGGATTTATTTAAATGAGATAACTTACAAATCTTACCATATCTTGGCAAGTCACCAACCCTAGATATCACATGTGTCAAAATCTTATCAAATCAACCAAGTAAATCAGCCATGTGCATTGCATCTAAGTAGTATAAATAAATTAAGAGAGAGAAATGTGCACATTTTTTCTCATTCATACACAAACACTCAACCAACTCTCTTTCTCTCTCCTCACCCACGAAATTTATTGCTAGACCAGTCCCAAACCAAGCCATACTAACACTCATAACAAAATCAGTAGCCAAGAATAAAAAATTATTCATCAAGGTATAAAACCCTAATTTAGAATCTAACCTTTGATGATGTGTTAGATGTTAGTTTTTTTTTGTGTTAAACATGTTGAATATAGTGTTATTAGATGATCTAGGTTGATAGATGTTAGATCCATAACATCTATAGGCTCATATTTGAAGATTTTAAAAATTTGGAAAAAAAATTATATTGTGTTGATAAGAAAAAGTCAGAGGCTGTAGATCTCTCTCTGTTTATGATTTTGTGCGTTTTATGTTTTGGACTTGTAGTTTGCCGTAAGGACTTTGATCTGTAACTTGAATCAAGGTCGGATTATGTTTAGAACTCAAGATATGAGTGGTCAAAGTGCGTTGACCGGCATTGACTAGCTGTTTCTAGGTAACCCAGATTTGCCCAGAAAATCTGACAGTCGTTTTACAGGGCCTTGATCTTGCTAGTGTTTATGTTTTAGACCAAGTTATTGTTTTAATGTTGTTATCTGACGTGTAGGCTACATGACCATGCCTCTAGAATATTTAGATCCTTCTCAGAATCAAAGTAATCAGTGGTCAAAGTGGTGTGGACGAAACTGCCGGATGGAGTTTCTGGGTAACCCAGAAATCTTCATAAGCAGTTTCTGACCACTACTTTGACCGACCAATATCTCTTGCATGTGTTGATGTTATGATGA
This sequence comes from Panax notoginseng, assembly GCA_016801055.1. NCBI lineage: Eukaryota > Viridiplantae > Streptophyta > Magnoliopsida > Apiales > Araliaceae > Panax > Panax notoginseng. The sequence continues at coordinate 84,913,583 of CM029014.1, forward strand.
TCGGATGATATGTTATGGTACCTGGACATGTATTTTTTAAATCATTCAAAGCAGGCCTGTTGTGGAAGTTACAAGGATCGAAAGTAGGCACCTAAGACTGTTCTTCAATTCTGGAAAACCCAGAAATTGAAGAACATGTCTGACAACGCTTTTGAGAGCTTAGATCTCTCAGATGCTTTATGTGTTGGCCATGAACTTCCCTGGTGATGGTAGTATTACATTTATACTACAATCTAAACACTTTAGGCTGACCCGAATACCTTAGGATCATGGAGCAGTTGATGGTCAAACGTGACACCTTGCTCATTGACATGCATTTCTGGGTTTCATTAAGAACACTCAAGAACACTTTCAGCGGCAGTTTTGTTGCCTATAACACCTTTAGCAACACTTAATTTCTAAAAATTATTATTTTATGAAATAAATAGAGAAAATTAGTTTTAAATTACTAAAAATACATAATAAATTCCTAAAAATTATTTTAAAGCCTGAAAATGAGTTTTTAATAATTATGAATATATTTCATAAATATTTAATATTTTTGGAATATTAATGGTATTTAATTTATTTAATTATAATATTAAATAAATTATTTAAAAATGATTTTAATACATGAAAAATCATTTAAAAATATATTCTGGTTTAAGAAAATATTTTAAGTTATTTTTAATAACTTTTAATATTAGGTAATGAATTTTATTAATTTATTTAATATTGATGGTAATTAATTTATTTAATAAATATATTAAATAAATTATAAAAAAATAGAATTAATGATTTAAAAATCATATAAAAATTAATTAAATGTTATGAAAGTATTTTAAGTTATAGAATATAACTTTTAATATTTAAAAGTAAATTTAATTAATAATTAAAAATTAATAATATTTAATTTATTTAATAATTATATTAAATAAATAGTTTAAAAATGATTTTATTGATTTAAAAATTATTTAAAAAGGATTTAAGTAATTTGAAAATATTTTAAGTAATAATAAATGACTTTTAATATTTTGATATATAATGCATTAATATTTAAATATTAATGGTAATTAATTAGAAATAATTTTAAATATTTTAAAAATCATTTAAGGGTAATATTAATATTTTAAAAATATTTGGAGTTATTATAAATAACTTTAATATTTTGGCAATGATTTTATTAATAATTTAATATTAATTAAATATTAATGGCAATAGAATTATTTAATATTTAAATCATTTAAAAATGATTCCAGTGTTTGAAAAATCATGATAAATTATAATAATTATTTAAAAATTATTATAAGGCGATGAAAAATAATATGACTGATATTTACTTTTATTAAACTGCATAATAGAGTTTTAGACTCGATAATTAACCGATAAAGCCGTCGATACACTGAAATGTTTCAGAAATTGATCTTAACTTAGATAATTTGACTAGATACGTGTTTGTTTGTGATCCAATGAATGTTAAACATATGTGACAATGTGATTAGGTTATGTGCTGACTGCAAATTGCAGTACTATGTGATATGATATATTATTCTAATTGAACAAATGATCTTATTAATGATGTGACGCCCCCAAATCCGGGTATCTTCCAACCCGACAGATGGTGCTACACGGTGCTACAGTTCACACAAACATTCAATTGAAATACCTCAAAAGAACGAATATGTCTTATATATATTCCAAAATAATATTACCATTCCCCAGGTTCTTTATAACTGTTACATTTGTTCTTGTCATAATATCAAATATTATCGTTACAAACCTATACTATTACATAGGTAATCTACGGGTTTTCCTTAGCCTTCCCTTTATCCTTGCCGGATTCTTCGGTCCGTTCAATTTTAGCTGCATTCATATGGTTTAAGCAAGAGTGAGCATAACAAGCTCAGCAAGAACAACAATTTCATTTAAATGATATGCTTGAAACATAGGAATCATATATCTTTGATAACTGAACAATAGTTACGAAGTGCTATCGATAATTCAAAATAGTACTTCTTTTCCTTCAAAACATTTTACAATGACAATATTTAGTAAAACATCAATTTCGGTCCAAGACCATAAGCATTTCATAATTTATTTGAAAAGGACAACCCGACACTAAGTCCGTAAGTCCGGCATATCTTACGAGCACTTCTAGGTGATCAGCCTATAGTACTCTATGTTGATCAACATTACATTCTTTAAACGTATGTACGTTTAAGTTTTGGCAACCTCGTGTGCCCATCGAATAATTGATGTAAAATACATTTGTTTATTCATACTCAAGCTTACCTTGAATCCGTACCAAATAATTGACGTAGGATAACGTTATCAATTTTATATTGAACGACTTGTAAATAAATAAATCAATTCTTCAAGATTAGTCTAACCGAGTTAAAACTGGAATCGACCCTTTCTTTAAAACCATTCATGCGTCTCATAACATGAATCACTAAAAACCTGGCTAACATGGAGGTTAGACAAGCGATAAGAAAAACTTGCCTTCAGCGTCTGCTACAGTAAAATTACTTTCTCTTTGAGTCTTTACAGTCTCTATAGTCTCTACAACACATAACCACATAACATACCACATTAGGTCATGAATGAACATACACGGTTCCTAATGAATCTTACCCTTCTTCTCAATCGAATCAGGTATTAGATTTATTATTATTAGTTCCGGCATGTCGTTTATAATTCACATCATTCTTATCAACTTCTTTCTCACTACTACAAAACAGTAAATAGACAACGTAGAAAAAACGTTGTGGTTTCAGTCAAAAAAACGTCGTGGTTAAGGGTGTTGTCTATTTGACACCCTTACACAACGTTTTTAAAACGTTGTAGTTAAGCCCAATACACAACGTTTTTTAGGAAAAAACGTTGTAGATTTGTTTTTCAAAAATTAGCAGATGCTTAAAAACGTTGTAGAAGGTATGATTCCACAACGTTTTTTGGATAAAAATATTGTTGTTTAGTATATCAGACAACGTTTATGCACATTTACACAACATTTTTTAAATGTTGTAGATTAAAAACAAAGAGAAAAAAAATTATGCTTCACCTATATTACCAGTGTACCTGCAATCTGCTAATGCCATGATATATAAGCTAAAAGGTCTAAATTCTCAATTAAATTTAAAGCCAAAATGTATCAACCATTCAAAATACATCTCAATAATACAATACGTTTACATTTTCAAATTACTACATCCACAAAATATTACATTGTATTTTATTTGCTGTCATGATGTCCATTGTTATAAAATGACAGCACAAATGTTTCACCTGCTGAAAATTCAATATCAGAAATGAGAGAATTCAGAACAAATGTTTCACAATGAATATAAGTATTTTACCAATGCCTTTTGCTTAGGAGAGACTTGATAGCATATCACAGATGCACAATCAACTGCTAAATTCAAGAACTAATGCTCCAACGCATAAGTTAGTGTTTTCCCATCGATTGTTAAGGCAAATGCAACATGGGGATCTTTTTCAAGCTTAACCATTTGAGAGGCATTGGTGATTTGCATCAAAATGTTCTCCTTTACTGCCTGATTAACAATAACAAACAGAAATTAGTCCTAACATGAATTGAAATATATCCCTGAAATACATTATACTTCTAAAAACAAATACTTCTTTGGAATCTTGAGCTAACATGTCTGCGTTTGTTGCTATACATATTTGTTTCATACCCCGTCAAAGTAGACTACATGCAAATCTGCAGCAGGAAATAAGAGTTTTATTTTAGTTATGGAGCATCTTAAAACGTCAAGTCACAAAATAACTAATGATTAAAAAAGATCCTTAAACATACCTTATGTTGATTGCAGTTCCCATCTTACCTGTAAGGACCCAGATCTTGAGACCATCTTGTGCTAGCTTTGATCTGATCCTGCCATGTGCTATTCCTCAGGTTTTGGCTCAATATACTCGTGACCACCACATAAGGGCCTATAAGAAAACCAAGAACTCTAGTAATCACCTCATCAATTTTGGGAATTTGTTGTGCACATTAAAGTACTCCTGAGACTGAATTCCATAGTCTTGAAGATTATTAGATAAAAACATATAGATTACACAAAATCCAGCAGAGAAATTCACAAATAATAAAGCGACCAAAGTCCATAAAAAGGAATTTTTGCATAAACACTGAGAAATAAGAAATCTAGTAAAATTCAAAGTCCTTTATCCTCAGATTTATAAACTACCAGCCTTGAGTCGCCATAGATACAAATAGAACAGATATCTTTAGAAGTTTTTCAAACACTAATACATGAAGCTAAATAAAAAAAACAGTTGTAGAATAAGAAATTGCAAGCAACAAGTTCATTTAACCAAAACCAGAAACTATTATTCCACTTCCAGCATCCTAGCAGTCCAACAATGCAAAATGGAAGTTCAAGAAGTAACACAAGGACCTCTTACTATATGTGCAATTTTTATTAATGCAAAAAATGCAACATACTGTTGGACATTTCACTAGAATGAGTAAAAAATATTCAAATGATAAGTAGCCTAGCTTTGATTGTTAATAGGACAAGCCTGTTGGAAAGTGCTGAGAGATGCCAAGGTCTCGAACATGATCTGGGTCATTTTCTCACGGTTAGCCTTTGGTTTAAGAGGTGCTTCAAGCATTTCCTGTGCACAATTGATGGACCAGATTCGTCGTACTCCGCCTTTGCAATCCACATCTGTATTCAGAATATAAACATATTCTCATTAGGAGTACTAAATATCAGTTAGGTTCCATCCCATTTTATTTTAGACTTGCATATAACTGTCACACAGTTGAAGAAGGGAAGTTAAACAAACTTTCAGTCTATAACAGAGCTGCCTCATCCTCTCATTCTACCAAAACAAAATGAACATACTCTTTAGATGCCTCATCCTCTCATTCACTGCACTGGCCTTGTTTTCTACATAAGCAACGATAAGCAGTCATGAGTACTCGGTTATAGGTGTCATTATAGACAACACGACTCGTACTGGTAGAGAGGCAAAGGTTTCTATAGAGATGGCATTAGATGATATCAGCAGCAAGACCAATCAAAGTTTTCACAGGCACATAATCAACTCTCAAGGGGAACCTGTCCTGGTAGCTCTAGCAGGTAAATTATATACATATATTTATATCATCTATATATGACCTTCATATTTATCAAGTCATTGTACTAAAGGGAAGTGAAAAACAGAATAAACATACTATTTTCACCACTAATCCAAACCATGTATAACACTGGTCTTCAAGGCCCCCAATAACGAATTTCATTCCATTGAAACTTGATGTATGATCACTCCGTTAGTGATCAATATGGATCAAGAAAAGGTTCAGCTTTCTTCGTTGAGTTTGTATGAATTGAATAAATAATTATATGCTTCATTTCAGTACAAGGTGCTATATATCAGGGCGTAATATTAAAACATAGAATCACCCTAATGGTATAATTGTAACTATGAGAACATCGAGTAATACTGACTAGAAAATAAGGAACAAAATGAAACTGAAGTATGAAATCCTCATAATGGTACTGTATTAACATAACATTCTTAATGTCTATTATTACCATCTTGACTACTTCTTAATGTTGCAAATGAGTAGTACTGAAAAGGTGTTCTTTGGAAGATCCTACATTCAATGAGAGAAAACCGAAATTGTTATCAAAGAATTTAAACAACTAGCTTCCTCGATCTCCTGAAACATGTATAGTTAATGCAAAATAATCTTTACAACAACCATATATCTACAGCTTCATGCTAAATATAACTACAAGTTTAACAACTATATAAAAGTTATACTTGCAACCAACAAGTAGAAGAAACAACATACTTGATGTAATAAAATATTTAGCAAAAAATATGAGAAGATGAATATAGCTTTGTACAGAGAGGACTAATGTTTTTCTTCATAAAAGACGATTCCAACCGATCCTGAGTGAAAGAGTAATATTAAGCAAAAACTGTGTTGATCAAAAAATGAGCACTAATAATCTATATAATCAACTTAAGACATTCCTTCAAACATTATTATTCAACAAGCAAATACTGTTTCCAGCTATAAGCACGTAGAGATGGGAAAAGGTAACTTATAAATTTAGATTGAAAAAGTCATACTCGAACAATAGATTGATTATTCTCGTATTTCACAAAAAATATTCAGCCCAAGAAGATGCTATAAATTTCAGAGAAAAAAGGAAGTAGAAAACGAACTTAGATATGTCCAGACAAAACTACCAAAAAAGTGTGTCAACTCATCAAAAAAAATCAAATACACCCCAACTTAAAACTAAAAATATCTATTTCACAATACTCGAATCAGCATATCAATTACAAAAACTAAAACTCAGATAGATGAAGTAGCAAAATTCATTTATATTCATACTTAGTGTAATCTGATAATCAGACAGTGTGCATATCTAATTAGATGTTATACAACCTTCAGCCAAGACTTAAGGAGAAACCAATACAACATAGATCCAAACATACATACTAGATTAAACAAATCAAAATCAGAGAATTTTAAAAAAATAGAAAGGTACATCGACACCATATATTTAGGCAACTTCCCTCTACAAAACTCTATTATCTCTTTCTCGGTGGGCTTTGTACTACTACTACTACTCAAAATCATAAAGGCACACGGCGTCTCTCCCCAAAACTCGTCCGGCCGCGCTACCACCACCGCTTGTCTTTGCCATGCATCTAGAGATTTGAGAGTTATAGGAAATCTAGGCAAACCCTAGCTTTTGTTTTCCAGATCGAACGAAAAGAGGCTAAACAGATAGAGATGAGAGACGAAGATACTCGGTGAGAAAGGAAATAGAAGACTTGAACCCTAGCACTTAGCAGATTTAATTTTAAGTTTTCATTTAACCGCCTTTTTTTTAGCTCCGTGTTTTTTAGATACATGACGTCTTTTAAAAAAACGTTATCTAGTTAAAACCAAAAAATGCCCTTTTTAAATAGATAACGTTTTTTCATATATATCTACAACGTTTTGTTAAAAACGTTGTGGAAAAAAATACCACAACGGTTTTATAAAAAATGTTGTGGTTTAAGTGTTGTCTATTAGGTGCTTTGTATTAGTGTGTCTTCTATAACTTAACTAAAATTATTTCATTAATACAACTTGTTTCGAGTTAATCATCCTTCCTTATGGCTTACTAACGTTTTTACATCATTAAACCGTTACTCGATCGTCATTGGTGAAGTACCAACGTTGAATACAATTCATGATTTACTTATTTATCCTTCACGTTCTTCGTTTAATTACTCTTAAACAATACTTAAATTCATACCGTCATCACTATAAAAGTGATTTAAAGTTAGTCTTATCATGTACATTCTACTATTCGTTCATAACCAATTGCATTTACAAAACCTAACTTGGTCAACCAACTTTCACTGTCGGTGCCGCGGTGTGGCATCCCTTTACTATAGTGGCGTTGCGACGCTACTCTTCAGTACCTGGTCCTACTGCACACGACGCTACGGCACGAGGATTATAATTGGAGTTTATGCTGCGGCGTGAAACTCCAGTAACTGACGACCATGCTTCGCACTGCGGCGCGCCTTATCATGCTTTGTAGCGCCGGACCTCAGTCCTAGAAATTTTTGATAGTTAATTTCTTAGGTGAGATTCCCGGGCTCATAACTTCATCCTTATAAGTGCGAATTGGCTCGTTCAAAAGCCATTAGCTCACAAATTATATACTCTACGTGTTCATGCATGAATTTTATAATTTCAAATCTGTTAACTCAAAATTCACCTTTTAGTTCATTTTAACAAAAACGATAAACGTTCGTGAACGTTCAATGCTCGTTTCTCCGTTCTAAGTCAGAATTCAATCATTTTTGAGTTCGCAACTCTAGAATGTCAAATGAGACTATACTCCATCGAAAACTAATGTTTCAGAGCTCAGAGTCAAAATTCGACTTCCATTCCGAGAATTTCACGAATTCGACGATTATCGTCCAAACTCGTGAATTCCGCCTTAACTTCGTTTCTTATGTTTTGTTCATCATTTCAAATGGATTCTATCCATCATACTAACATCTTAACATACATATTTCATTAACATATTTACATGATAAGTTCTTACGTGTTCTTCATGAGTTTATATCTTATAAAAGTATAAACTACTTATGATTTCACTTCACATGACTTATTATAGTTTAAGTCTTCTAACCATCATTCTCACATCTCCTTATCATACCAACTTCATTCATGTAAACATATGACACGTTCCTACAAGTTCTTCCTTGGTTCATAACTCATATATGAATAAAGTGCTTATTCACGGCTTATTATGACTTAAGTCCTTTGATTCATCATTCCTACTTCTTCTTAGCATACAAATCCTACCACTACTCACTTTTCTAGCAAATGAAGAGAAAGAAATTCATGGTTTAAGTTCTTAGCCTTGAAGATCTCTTGACTAAGCTTTAATCTTCTTCTTGATTCTTGAACTATAAAATCTAGCTTTTCTAGCTTTTTCTCTCAAGCCAATAAGCTATAAGTTGTTGGTGTTTTTGAACAAGTGTTAAATGAAATCCAAAGCTTGCTATTTATAGGAGTTGCTAGGTTAGGGTAGTTTTGTCTTTTAGGCCATCCCACCTCTTTACTATTCCTTACTTAAGCATTAAGTTAACTTGCTCCCCACTTTATTTACTTGGCCATCACAACACTTAGCCATTAAGTTACTTGATTATCACCTAGCTTATCTCTTACTTAGCCACCAAACATAAGCACTTTACTTAGCCTCTAAGTTTACTTGATCATCACATTTACTTAGCCCTTAAGCTTACTTATCACACATAAGCACTTTACTTGCTTATCGCATAACTTATCCTTTACTTCACCATTAAGTATACTTGGTCCTTTCTTTAATTACTTGGTCATCACATTCAACCATGTGATCATGGGTTACCCCATGGGTCACCCTAACCCATTGAATTAATATTTGGGCTTAAGGTTTAATTAGCTTACTTATAATTTGGGCTTGCATTAATCCCTATTGGACTTACACTTCCTACACAATCCAACAAGTCTAAATCATTTGGCTTAAAGCCTTATAACGTATAATTTACGTATTAATCTCGTATTCCAACTTGTATACTTATTCATATATGACATACCCTCATCCATACATACTCATATAATACCTCGTATCATACTCGTATTCATTACCTAGTATAATACCTACGTATTATACGATCATCGTTTAATTCATTATACATATTTAAATTTCTTCTCGAAAATCACTTTCCCTAACCATTAGGTTTTAAGTCCGCATGCGAAAAATTTTGTCTGCCATAACTGAAATATTATTGGATATTCCATCTCACCTCGATATTCTATCGTTACGTATTTCTTGAAAGTTCAAAAATAATTCTCGAGCAAAAATGCGTGAATAATATTTTTCAAAAAATTTCTCGGAAAACTTTTATTTTCGTCTTTGAAATTCAAACACTTTAATTCCTTCACGTAGCCAGAATACTACGACGTTCCGACATATCTAGGTCATAGACCTTCATCTTGCTAACTCCCATAAATAATCAATTACATTCATTTAATCCACATAATCAAATAAAAATTTAATTCTCCTAAAAATCCGATTTTTCTGGGGTGTTACAAATGATAAGTCTCAATATAAAAGATAAAATTAAGTTGCGTTATTGTAAGCAGCATCTCAGGCAAGTATCATAACTTTGCATTTATTTTATGCAATGGACATGAGTAAGAAAGTTTCAGGATTATATTATCGTTATGCCAGATTATTAAATCTATTGTTATTGATTATATATCCAAGCATTTGTATTCATACAAGTTCTTAAATTATTCAATCATTGTTTATCAATACATTATTATTGTATAATCCAGATATTTATTCTGTTCGTTAATTTTTAAATATGGTTAGACAAGTGTCCTTGCTTAGATAATCATTGTATTTAATCACATGTTTGATACATACTAGTTAGTTTCCAGTATGTATACGTTGACTTAAAAGCCGTCTAGGCTATTTGATTCGGATAGACACAAACTTAAAAATATTGTTGAACAAGATAGAACTTTATTGTATCCAACCAGATTGTTTTGGTTCGGATTCCCAACTAAGTATGAACATCCCGTACATGGGAAACTTTTGTGTGCCAAAGGCGGATAAGATGAACGATAATCTCGTTCTTGCATGTAGTATTGATCAATATAGGGCATAATGGGCTGATCACCCCCGTGCCTATAAGTTATGACTATTTACAGATGAAGTTCTGTTTAACCTTTTCGAAAATTGAAAACAAAGTTCATAGTTTGTCGACTGCTCTCCATTTATAGTCAGTGTAGTTTCAAAATTTTGATATAGATTTGATATGTTGTTATTATTGGTTCAGCTTACATCACAACTGTTGATTCATTGTACAAGTGTCATTCAAAGAAAACATTTAATCCTTTCAGCTAATATTTAATATTTTTATTACTTGTTGGGCACTCAAATGCTCATTCTTGCTTAATTTAAATGTTTTAAGTTAAGTGTGATCAACCAGAAAGCTCTGCCAGAAACAAAGGAAAAGGAAAGGTTATAGAATAAGTTTTACGCTATCCTATGTAATAATTAGACTTTATTAAGACAATGATATCTAGTAATTATCATGTAATGAATATTTAAAGGTCACGTACCTTGGATTTAGACTCTGATAAATATAAATTAAGTTTGGTATCTATATTATTGTTATTATTAGTAGTATTATTTCACTAATAGAAATGGTATCGTGAAGCACCGAGTTCAGGTTTCAAGTACCTGAATTTGGGGACGTTACAGCTAAAACTTGCACGATCAATGGGCATCAGACGTTTAACTGTCTTTGGAGATTCTGAGTTGGTAATCAGACAAACCACAGGAATCTATCACACCAAAGGTCTACACTTGTTGTCTTGCCATCGGCAGGTTCTACAGATGACTTCAGAGTTTGAAGAAATATCCTTCCTCCATATTCCTCGATATAGGAATGATTTTGCGGATGCGTTAGCAACCTTGGCCTCCTTGATCAACATACATGAAAAGGAAGGCATGCCAACCCTCACAGTTGCCCAACAAAAGGCACCAGCCTATGGGAATATGTTGGAGAAGTATTGGATGAGCTATCTCCCATCTAACACCCTTGGTATCAGCATATCAAGGAGTATCTGCAAGATAGATCTACACCCGCTGAGGCGAGCCCTACTGAAAGAAAGCAGATCCATCGACTGGCTATGAAATTCTACCTGAGCGGGGATGCACTCTACAAAAGAGATGCAGGATTAGGTCTCCTCAGATATCTGGACAAGGACCAAGCTCAGAGGCTCATGGATGAGATCCATGGTGGAGTATGTGGCCCACACATGAGTGGCCCCCTACTTGTTAAGAAAATCCTCAAAACAGGGCATTACTGGGTCTCTCTCAAGGCTGACTGTGAGGACCACGTCAGGAGATGTTATTAGTGCCAAATTAAAGGGAATGCTATCCACGCCCCTCTGAGGGAGCTCCATAATATGAGTTCGCCTTGGCCCTTCTCAATGTGGGGAATGGACGTGATCGGGCCCATCAAGCCCAAAGCCAGTAATGGGCATCAGTTTATCTTCACCATGATCGACTACTTCACCAAGTGGGTAGAAGCAGCCTCATTGCCCAGGGTTACCAAAGAAGTCATCATTGCTTTCATCAGAAACAATGTCATTTGTCGATATGGACAACCAGAGGTGATTGTATCAGACAATGCTAAGAACCTCAACAACAAAATGATGGAGGAGTTGTGCAGTAAATTTCACATCAAACATCTCAACTCCATCATCTACCGTCCAAAGATGAATGGTGCAGTTGAAGCGGCTAGCAAAAACATCAAGAAGATCATGCAGAAGATTTTCGCCAACCACAAAGGGTGGCCTGACTTATTGCCTCTGACTTTGTTAGCCTACAGAACATCGATGCGCACTTCCAATGGGGCAACCCCCTATGCATTAACCTATGGGATGGAAGTTGTGCTCCCCATAGAACTAAAAATGGAATCCCTCAGAGTGTTGATAGACGCTGAGCTAGATGAAGACCAATGGGTACAAGATAGGTATCACCAATTGTCTCTAATAGACGAAAGGCGAGCCACTGCTATCTTCCATGGTCAGTTATATCAACAAAGGATCGCCAGGTCCTACAATAAAAAAGTTCAGCTACTGCAGTTTAAATAATACGACTTGGTTTTGAAGAAGATCATTGACAACCAAGATCAGTCTAAGGGAAAATTCACCCCGAACTGGGAAGGCCCGTTTATTGTCAAGGAGGTATTGACAGAAGGTGCTCTCAGATTACAGAAAATGGATGGCGATGAATTTCCATAACTTATAAACTCGGACACCGTGAAACGTTACTATATCTGGGGTTACCATCAAGCAAACATCCTTGTTTTGGATCACCAAATCCCCAGTCATTTCAGGTTTTCTAACCCTTCACTACATATAACTTCTCTTCACACTTATATGCCCTATCAGGGACATACATTTTCTAACCAGCAGCCTGGTTGCGGATCGCTAGATCCTTCTCTTCACTTGGTTTTGAACCCTTACTCAACTCCGATTATCCCACTAGGGATTGAACCTTTCACACCCGTAATTTTACCCTACTAGGGATAAGACTTTTCACACCCGCAGTTTGTCCTGTACATGGGATTAAACTTTCTCACCCACAGTTTGTCCTGAACATGGGATCAAACTTTTCATTGGCTACAAACCGTCCTGAACATGGGGCGAACTACGCCGACCTGATCTCCTTGATACACGGGAGTACGTAGGCAACCATATTTTATATGGTCCGATCGCAATAAAATAAAAATAACAAAAACATTTCTACACCCTTTTCTACAAACACATTCCTACACCTTTTTTGCAACATACAGCGTTGAACCTCTTACACTAGGTTCGAACTACGCAGACCTAATCTCCTCTTCAACAGGAGTACGTAGGCAGCCAGTCATGGTTCGGTCTAACCCCCTACCGAAAAACAAACACTTGTCAGCAGTACTAGGATCAACCTTCAATCCGTCACATTTCATCGACTTTAGACCAAAGGGATTGAACTACTTGACCTCCCCCTAAATGGGAGGATCGGCGACCATGTAAGCTGCGGTTGTTCCTCAAAGAGAAACACCAATCCATAAGAGATGGAACTAACTGGGCTCCTCTTAAATAGGAGTACTGGCGACCATCTGTGGTGCGGTCGATCTCGGAAAGGAAAGTCACATTCCTCTCCGTATTTCCATACAGAAATCAGTCCCAAGACACCAAAAATGGTAGGAAAAACACACAAATCAATGATCCATTCTGAAATATCCTAAGACAACTCAATGTCCATCCATTAAGGAGGAATTCAAAATACATCAAGATCACAAGCCCTGAAGAAACATGCAAATATCAAGCAGACAATAAGGCATAACTAAAGGGGAAGTGATCAAAAATATATCTCCCTGCTATATATAATGTTGTTTGATATATACAATATGAACTGTACATGACAAAATTGCTAAGCTAATCTGTGCAGGAAAATACAAGCTCATCTATAAATCAGTGTATATCTGAGCTATCAAGCCCAACATGGCATCTCTCTTAGAAGAAGGAGGTAGTGATGTGGTCTCCTGCACAAGGGTATCCATACGAGCTAACAGATCTACAGCCATCTGCATGGTGATGCTATGCTCATCAATATATGCACTCATCTTTGCAATCATGCCAGTAGTAAGGGACCTCACTGTGGTACTATCTGTAACGGCTACATCCCGGGAAGATATAGCGACATCCAGCTCAACTATCACGGCATCTCTGGCTGATCTAGCCTCATCCCGCTCCTCAATAGCGGCTTCTCTATGTGCTAAGGCATCATCTCTCTCTAATCGAGTGATATCTCTCCCATCAAGAGCGGTTAACATCAGGGATCTAGCTTGATCCCTCTCAAAGGTCATCAGATGAAGACTTTGCTCGAAGTACTGTGCCGAATGTTGGATCACAACAGTGCTAGTACTGAGAGAATCTAAAAGAGCTACTGGCAACCCAGGGAATGGCTCATCATCGGTGTGGGAATCAACGTCCTCCATGGGCTCTCCACCATCTGAATCAATACTCGGCACTGTGGATACTGCCACAGCCGATGAAGTCTCTATCTCTATCCACACAGAATACTCTAGCGAATAGCCCGGATGGCTAACAGAAAAAGCAGTGATCTCTTGTTGATCCCAACAAGCATACACTCGAGATCGGTCCTCTGCTGACAGATACCGAGAAGCTAAATACTGACCTAACGCCCCCTCAAAAGGATGAAAGTCCTATAATTGGTTAAACTGTGACATCACGGCCAGTGAGTGGTAAGTAGTCAAGCCCCTCAAACCAGCCAGAGGGAGATAATCCATGTCAGGAGCGTGAGTAATGAAGTTATAGGGTGACCTGAGCCCTGAGCACGACAGGATGCCAAATGGATCTCTGACCCCTGCCAAGAAGACCGACCACGATAGGAGTAAGACATAGCTATATCATGGGTGAAGTAGTACTCGTGTCGACGAAAAGTGCCCATCGATCTCAAGTGTGATATAAACAACACGTATAACATGACCGAACTACCTGTAAAGACCCCTGCAGGGTAGGTACTGCAGAACGTGGCCGACCTCAATGTCTCCGCCACGATTATCAAGATGACGGTATGACCCTCCTTGAGAGCTCTCACTGCCATGATGACACCTATGTCCATCTCGTCCATATACCGTGGCATGTACACATACAACACCATGCACATCATAAGTACATCCATTCTGGCCAAATGCCACTGATCCTCTAATGAGGTGAAATCCCCAGAATGTCATGCGTAGCTGTCCACCGAGCCAAACCTATCTATCAGAAAACGCTGGGGCAATACATAGTCAGATGTAATCTCATCTTTTATCACTCTACGTCATAACCCGTTGAGGGTCATGAACTGCAAGCGTATATCTCTGACAGCCATATGAGCGCAAGGTCTGTCTAAGGGCAGAGCCATCAACCGCTCGTACTCCTCCAATGTAGGAGTCAACTCCTGGGTACCAAACCGAAAAACCTGTCTCTCCAGTATCCAATGCTCCACCATACCCTCTACAAAGCCTACGGGAATCTGAAACATCAAGAGGGTCATAGAATGTTGTTATAGCTGATCTACAGTCACCCTATCTGTAGGTGACATACTATCATACCATGACCTCAGACGGGAGGCTACCAGCACTGGTAGGGTGTGATCTATGCGGCTGACTATCGAAGAAGACATCTGTGTAGGCCGTATCATAACACCATCCAGGGGTCAATGCTGAATATCTCTGGACATACATACATATATATAATATGATACATGCATGACAGATAATAGATGATAATATGATGTAAGGAATGGAAAATAGTACATACATTCCTAAGTACATCATCATCTACATACATCATCTCTATACAGATAAAAATATAGGGAAATGGGGCACAGGCGCCTTACTACTAACAGAGGTCTATCAAAAAATATAGTGAGAATGGGGCACAAACACCTAATATCTAACAGAGGCCTATAAAAAGAGATAACGAGAATACATATCAGAAGAAGATAATGGTGTCAATATCTACATCATCAATCTTGTCCACCTGATGTAACTTCTCCTGAGTCACTTGATCTCTATCAACAGGGATGTCAAACCTATATAAGGGAGGATCTGCACTGGCAAAGCCATATGGGTCACCTGAGGGGCCAGCGCCTGAGTTGGAAGGATCAAAAGTATCTACCTCTAAAGGAGCTCTATCCAAGTGTCGGATAAAAAAATATGCCTGGTCCAACTGTCGAGACAAACGATCAATATGTGTCACATGAGTCGGATCTCAGACACAGGTCAGCCAATCCGTCATCATCACGGATCCAGGAACCATATCCCCCATAAACTGAGTAGCGCGGGTCTGGGCTCTAATAGTATGAGGGGGCCACCAATGCTGGAATATCTCATGAGTGCAGGGACCCTCTGATAGTGTAAAACCGTCAACACCCAACAATAGGATATCAATGACAGGCGACTGTGTAACAGGCTAATAACGCTTTCCAGGAGGCAAGATCGGTATACATATCTCTCATGTGGTGTTCCTAATAGCACGCTCTCCTAAATAGAGCTCCCATCCTCCATCTATGAAGAGAGGAATCCTATGGGTGGATATCACGTGCTCGACACCAGTCGGGAATCCATCCTCAAATCTAACAGTCAAATGTTCCCCAGAGTAAGGAACCCAAGTTGTGACGCCCCCAAAATAGGTCCATTCCACCCAACCTATTCTGAGTCGCCAAATACATGGCACAGAAAATAACTACAACTTCATTATCACAATTGTCGTGCAAAATACAACAACATATATGTACATGCACGTACTTCGAGACGGCGAGACCCGCAGAACCGGAGGCACCCCGGGCAGCCGCAGGTACATCTGCGGCTGCCAAAGGCTCACCTGCGGCTCCCCCCTCTATAAATAGAGGGCTTGGAGCAGCCATTTTAAGAAGAAAAAAGGAGAGAAAGCCCTGTCCAATTTGCTCTGTACACACTATAAACTGAGTGCTTTCTCATTTTAAACACTTGTGAGCTCATATATTGTTATATTTTTACCGGCGATAGCCGAGTGTTAATCCATTTAAAGTCATTGAAGTCTTCTTTGACAGTCCACTGTAAGCCTTTTTACACACTTTAAAGCCTTTCTCTGCTACTATGCACACACAGTTCTGCACGTTGAGAGTCGTTTAGCGTGTGTATGCCCGGACTTCGGTCCGTGGCTTTTATTTCTTTGTGTGTGTGTGTGTGTATATATATATATGTATTTATGTATATATTTATATATGGACTAATATTATCGAGTTATGTCTCGATTGAGCCTGGATTTTACATCCGGAGCGTTTATTATTATCGAGTTATGTCTCGATTGAGACTGGATTTTACATCCGGAGCGTTTATTTACTTATATATATATATATATATATATATATATATATATATACATTTCAGTACGGCCTGAAGTTTACTTTGTGATCTTTTATTGCTTTATTTACATTTCGTCCCGCCTAGAGTTTACTTCATGGTGGTTGATCGTTTTTACTGCTTTCTTTACATTCTGTCCCGCCTGGAGTTTACTTCATGGCGGTTGATCATTTTATTGCTTTATTTACATTTTGGATCCCCCATGGAGGTGCTTCATGGTAGCTAATCATGTTTATATATATATATATATATATATATATATATATATATATATCTACCACTTTTATATTATTTACATTTCTAATCCCCCATGGAGGTGCTTCATGGTGGTTGATTGACTTTTAAAAAGCTTTATTTATATTTTCCAATCCCCCATGGAGGTGCTTCGTGGTGGTTGATTGAGATTTTATTACTTTATTTACATTTGCAATCCCCCATGGAGGTGCTTCGTGGTGATTGATTGTATGCACATATATATTTATCGCTTTTATATATTTACATTTCCAATCTCCCATGGAGGTGCTTCGTGGTGGTTGATCATGTCGGTATATATATATTTACAGATTTTATATATATAACTGCTTACTGCTTTCATATAAGTTGCTACATCATGTGAGCCGAGGAATCATGTGATCACAGATTCAGTCTATTGAATCTAGATTCGGTTCTCATGATGGACATTTTCAGTTGTAAGTAGCTTGTAAATTATGCACAGTGTTCGAATGTCCTTAGATGGCTCTCATGCCCACAAGGAGATTGGCACTGTTTTTTATATTATGTTCTCGAAGATGCTTCGCATCTCAAAAATAAAAGCAATCAAGCCTCACATTTAATAAAATGGAAGTATCAAAGGCCTCAATTACTATTGAGCACAAGGGTTTGAAAAATCTCTTTTTATAAAACATCACTGCTATATCCTGTTTAAAACTGAATTTGTATATAAATTCAAATCCTTTGTATATAGGTGCAAACGAGGCATAGCACTACTTCCAAATAACTGCACATTGACCCACATACACACACATTCATATAACAGTTTATTGAAAAGTGGCAGTAACCGTGGCAACACGGATGTCGGGGGGTGCCTAACACCTTCCCTCCGTATAAGCAAGTCCCCGGACCCTAATGAATCTCAGTTTCACAAACCCGTTAAGCAGTGTCACATCACTGGGTCAATGTGCAAACTTTTCTTCGGTTGTGTTGGTACAACCATTTAAAAAAGTAACTGGCGACTCTTACAGTCAAATAGTCGACATATAAATGTCGGACCTTTTCACAACTTATTTTTTCAAACAAATCTCACCTAACATGAGAACACCAAAGAACAAGAATAGAAAAGGGACAAATAAAATCCCGACGTCGACACACGTTCCTCAAAAGTCCTACATATTCCATTACAATCACAATGTTCATTAGTTACATTATTATTAAAACTTATAGATTTAGTTCCCACTTTCATTGAACTTACTAACTTAGTTCAAGATCTGATCATTCACATCAACCAAAATTCTGAAATCCTCATTAACACCCATTACAATCCCCTAAACCATAATATCAAACCTCACAAACAATAAGCTTAAGTCCTTTACAATTGTTATTATACAACTTGAAATTATCTTATACATGTTAACAATATGTTATAGTATCTTGTTGCATGTCTAACACTGTTAAGTTAAGTTAAGTTAACTCGTCATGCTATGGACTGGAAACAAAAAAAAAACAAAACAATCCCAACTCTGTATTTCTCCCCAGCGAAACTTCTAACGCTGAGAACCTCATCGGGACGAAGGTCCCCAAATTTGAACTCTGCAATTTATGACTGCGACGCCCCCAAATCCGGGTACTTTTTACCTTAGATCTAGTGCATCATTTCTATAACTATTGCGAAAGATATAAACATAAATTATTTATACATTAAACTTTTACACATCATTCCTAAGGTCTACAACCTTAACTTAATGCATACCTTCGATATCTAAAAAGGTTTACAATACTATTTTCATCAGAAAATTTACTAGATTTAACTGCACCATAATTTAATCTTGCACTTTGTCTTTACTTCTGTCTTTACTCGAGCTTTCATCTTAATCTGAAAAAAATTTATCATGATATAGCAAAGGTGAGCAAAAATTTGCCCAGTAAGTTTTAAATACAATGAAGATATATCATGATTGAAAAGAATGAATAAGCTTTCAAGTTTTCAACAATATAATAATTGTGAAATAACATGAATCAAGTTTCAATAACTGCATGACTAAATTAATAATGTTTGAAGGTCAACAATGACCATGAATAATTTAATTGAACCTTATGGTAATGAAGGTGATCAGCATTTCATACCTGATGAACATATGCAACATGCACTAAGTGCGAATCAATAATCAATATAGACGTGAATAATCAACAACAATTATTCACTAACATGTTTTGAACATACAACTCAAGTTTGAGTTATGAAAACTTGCATGTACCGCTAATTATCGCTAAATAATCTAATTTAATCTCTCATGAAAGAACTATCAATTATAAGATTGACCTTTCAATTAGTATAACATACCCGGTAGCTCTTAATACTATTTCTTTATCCATAAATTATCTAACACTTAATCACAAAAATCAAATATTAGATAACAACTTTACACATCAGTATTATTATCATCCTTTGATAATTCTTTAATCACTATATCATATACATTATGATTTAGCATTTTAATCTTATATATTATAAGTTCTTCTTTAACATCTAATAAGTCAAATACTAACCCAACAACCCAGATTTGCAATGCAGCAAACTGGATTCCAAATCTAGCAACCTGAATTCAACTTATTTCTAATCCAGCAAGCCTGGATTCACTAACCCTTCAATCCAGCAAGAAGGATTCATAATCCTTTAATCTAGCAAACTGGATTCCATAAATTCTTCAATCCAGCAAACTGGATTCCATATCCTTTTCACGAAAATACCAAATCAACAATTATTTTGAAAAATAACATAAATCTCTTATTTTAATCTCCCGTCGAATATTATTAATTATGTAATAATATTTTATGCTAAGGTTATTAACCTTTTAATAACATTCCAGTCAAATACTACTAATAATATCTTAATCCAATATTATTAATCATATAAAAATAAATTAAGTCATTAATCACATTAATAAACAATTTATTTCAATTGTTTTCCTTTTATTAACTTGTTTAAGCATTCTAAAATGCCATAAACTTCATAACACTTCAAACCTGACCCAAAACCTTCGTCACAAATCTGCATAAATCATATTTAAGGGTCTCAAGTCATAAATCACATTTTTTTCATATTTTTGGACATCACATATTTAATTAAATCTATTTAACATCATTTAGATGAAAAATATCAAATCAGTCCAAAAAATATTTCTTTTCTGAGATTTGACAGAATATAGTTTCATATTGAACATATATGTTTCCCGAAATTTTTAAAATAGATTTACTATATTTAAATAGTCCATAATAGCCAAATATTCTCAGATTTTTCATAAATCGAAATTAACTCCAAACATTTTGAACTTTTTACAGTATGTTGCTGTTATACACATGTACTTCCAGTAAAACTTTTGTAATTTTTGGACTTATACACAGAGAGTTATTCGGGTGGCTTCATAAAAGTAGTCCTTCACCGTAAAATCTAAATCTCTCAAACCGTATGGCCAAAAATTCTCAAATTTTTACACAACCTTCATAACTTTTGATATTACCACTTCAAATATTTCTAGAATTTTTAAATTACAAAAAGTGGACAAAATTACCGCCCTTTTAGACTGATCCAAAACTGTAACACCCCCTTCCCGAAAAGGAAAGGGAAGTCACGTGCAAACCACAATAAACCTCAAAATAAGTAAACAGAGGACTAATAACTTCAAAATATGTAATAATGATATCCATCAATGCAGTACTAATTACAATTCTCCAACTAGAGTCAAAATAATCAAAACTTAAATTTCGAAACGACATAGACGGTCAAAGGCAACTCTCTCATCACACTAGCCCTGAATCACCCCTGCAAACCTGCCGGAAGAAAAACACAGCATGAGCCAATTGCCCAGTACGGATATAATATACAAAAGATATACAACTGATATACGAAATCAACTGAGACAAAATACTGAACAAAGCCTCAAGTGCAAAAACGAACGAAAATATAATGTCCAAAGATCTGAATAGAATATATCTGAATCAACGTAATGAACATATCTGAATCAACATAATTGACGAAACCAATAAAATAGTAAAGAAATAACGAACTGAAGTAACTAACTCAATGATTTGAACTGAACAGAAACCAACAAAACTAATCCAATAAAATAATAGGCTGAAACAAATGGCTGGAGTTATTTTATACCGAATGAGCTCAGAAATACACATTGCCACACAGGCAAGTCAAACTAATGCCACACAGGCAAATCAAATGATGCCACATAGGCAGCCAAAATAATGCCACACAGGCAAGTCAAAATAATGTCACACAGGCAAGTCACACATTGGACCGCGAATCCAAATGTATGTAAATCGGATAGGTGTGTTTGGCACAACATCACCAATCCGCAGAACAGAAATCTAGGGTTAACCCATACGCCTCCCACAACATAACACCAAATGGCCCACTTACTCCGGAGTCCAAAACGGAGATGCCGTGGACTAATCACACTGCCACGGAAAGTGTCATGTCTCTCGTGCCAAGACGACATGCCTGTGATACCCCCACAGGTGGTTATAGCTCAGGTATACCCTACGGTATATTCTAACAAAAATACCATGTCACAACACATGCGACATAATACCAACAAAAGGGTTCTATATGTACATGTTGAACAAAATCAAATTCTAGTCACAAAGTCTCAAAAGGAGGTAGCAACATGTACCGCTCTACAATTATCAAAAATAAATACTAAACATGAGATCCAAATTCAAAGAGTACAAATACGAGTCCAAGGTGTCAACTCCAACATAAAACAAATATATGAATTTCACAAGAAACAATTATGTGAAATAATAACAAAATTTTGAAATAAGGGACCAAACGAACAAATCAAATTTAACAAGAATGTCGCTGAAAGAGTACGGAATCCGTACCTGAATATAATAATGAAATAATTCACTGAACACAAATATTACACTGCTAGACCTCCTCAATCCGATCTATATAATTATCAAAATAACACAAGACCATTAATTAAATTACTAACTTACAAAATTTATGTATTAACTTTTTATAAATTTAACTGTTTTAATATTAGCGATAATATACCCAAAATTTAAATAAGATTATGTTAATCTCCATCAAGTCGATCTAATAAAATAAAATAAAACTTTATTAGAAATCTAGTCATTAATAACATGATACCGATAATTTATTATTAATTTAATGTTATAACTTTTAATCAGCAAAATGATTCAGTTTGATTTAATATATAAAAAAAAAATCTCAAAACCGTTCATAAGTTTAATCATTATATATAATTAATTAATTTCTAAAATATTACACATATTGACTTTACCGACCACTGGCTTTGCATCTCAGATTATTAACAGCCCAAGTCTCCATATATATATATATATATATATATATATATATATATATATATATATATATATATATACCTATGATTACAGGATTCATGAATATATTATTTTAATATTCATTATTATTCAATTAGTATCCACATTATCTAATTCACATGATACTCAGCACTAAGCCAATTAATATCAATTGTGTACACGCCTTATACAACCAACTTTTACATGATGATTTCACAATGATTACTGTACTACCCTATTAATTCAATAACCAGGCAGAGACTCACATGGACAAAAAAAGGAACTCAATTCCTCATCTTGGTTCTTGTACCGCCGCTGCTCGTCTTCTTCTTTTGTTTTGCTACCGCCTCCTTTCTTTCTCCCAATTCGTATAATGAAATAAAATTAGGTCGAGCTGTTTATTAACTAAGAGGTTTTTTTTTTTAATTTTTTTTACTACACTTCTAATTAGGTTCAATTAATAATAAGGCCCCAAATTGTACTGAATTAATTTACCCATCTCTTATTAATATTTATGAGCCCACACAAATTAAATAACTAGTTTGACCCAAATAAATGACAAAGTCCAAACAATATGTTTTAAGAATATAAATTTAATATTATTATTATTATTATTTCGGGATATTACAAAAACAGTACCAAGAAAACGAGACAGTTTTTACCAAAATCCACACCACGACTTTTAGAAATGTGATTTTTGAGTTCTACCGCTTGGGTTTACTAGTCAACACATATATCTAACACCTTTCTTCGACGGATCATAAAAATAAGGTGTAGATTAAAAACGGTAAACATTCAAAGCACCTAAAAGTTAGGATTTTTAAAACTAGAAAAATTAATTTTCTTTTCTTTTGATTTCCAACCAAATCAACACACAATATAGGTAAATCCATGCTTGAATCCATGAAAAACACATAGATTATAGGGGTTGAACTTTCAAATCAAAAACTCCCTTTCAACAAATTATAAAAAGAAAGAGAATAAAGCTTAGGAAGAAAAAAATAGTTTTATACCTTTGCTTCTTCTTCTTCTTTTCTTATGGAGATTTTCTCCACTTTTTTCCCTTCATAGGGCTACCGATCTCTCTTCTTTTCTCTTCTATTTCCTATTCTTTCTTTTCTTTTCTCTCTCTCTTTCCTCATCTTTTATTTCCTTATCTCTTATCTTATCTCCAACAAAAATCAATCCAATATCTTTTCCTCCTCTCTCCATAATTTCAGTTACATGGGCCTCAATATCATCCAAATCTTATTTTATTTTAATTGTTAATCTACTTGACAAAAAACTAAATAGTCCCTCCTTAAGTGGGTCAAAAATTGGGCTATTTATTAATTAAATTCTAGGGTCTTTAACACTAATATACAACAATTAGAAAGTAATTACACTATTAGTGCATCCACAAAATAATTACAAAAATAACGTAATTCACATTAATAAGGAAACCTAAAATCAAGGAGAAATAACTGCCATAATTAATCTTTCAAATTTAAATATCTGGGATCTAACAACAAAAATAAATTTAAATTCAAAATAATAATTCAAATTCAAATTTTCAAATTCAAATCTTCATCTCCCTTACAGTAGTCCTCTTATCCGCTACTCCGCCGCTACTCTGTCGCGAATCTTTGTTGTCCAAAACGCCAATAAGAAGAAGGAGATTCGCCCTATAAAAAGTTTAAAAATAAACAGATG
This sequence comes from Panax notoginseng, assembly GCA_016801055.1. Classification (NCBI taxonomy): domain Eukaryota; kingdom Viridiplantae; phylum Streptophyta; class Magnoliopsida; order Apiales; family Araliaceae; genus Panax; species Panax notoginseng. Next base: position 84,937,862 of record CM029014.1, read on the forward strand.
TAACTCTTACTGTTCTGAAATTTTTGTATGACTATTTGGTTACCCACAAAAACTAAAATGGTTACCTTTATATGAATAGTTGGTTACCAACTACATCACATTCAAACTAAATTGATAACTTAATAAAGCTGAATTGGTTACCTTGGTATAAAGGTTTGGCAACATCATCTTCCTCCTCCCCCTTCACCGGTGAGACAGAACGAGAGTCAGCCACAAAATGGTCGATGGGATGGAGAAAGGAGGTGGATATTTGATTTTTCACAATTTCTTTATGTCCAAAAATTCCAATTCCAATTTTATGTCTAAAGAAAAATAAGAACACTTCATAGGAAAGAGAGATATAAGAGAGTGATGTGTAATGTAATGTTGATAACCAAACCTTCGTACTAAGGTAACCAAACTTTTATACCAAGGTAACCAAACCTTTATACCAAGGTAAGCAATTTACCTCCACGCCTGCAGTATGAATTGGTTACCTTGGTCTGAAGGTTTGGTTACCTACTGCATGAAGGTTTGGCTACCAACTGCATCACATTCAAAATAAATTGCTAACCTAATAAACTGAATTGGTTACCTTGGTATGAAGGTTTGGCTATCCACTATATGAAGGTTTGGCTACCAACTGCATCACATTCAAAATAAATTGCTAACCTAATAAATTGCAGCGCCAAACTAGGTTTGGTAGTAGGAAGAAGTCTATTATGCCTAAGATCAAGAAACTAAGAATTAATGAACCTGTAGTAGATTATTTGGGACCCAGTAGAATTATTGAAGAGACAAACTCACCAAATCAATCAAGAGAACTTTTTATGGGACAAAAAGGTCCTGAAACTGGACGACATGTTAGGAGATCAAGAAGGAATGCATCTGGTGATGATTCATTTGTAGCTTCTGATGGTGCAAATGGAACTGGTGGTGCTCTTGGAAAGAGTAAACCAAGGAAGCGAGGACGAGAAGTAATTCAAGTAGAAGAAAATGTTGAGACTGAGCGTGCTCCTGTTGTTGAAGAACTTTCTAGACAGTTCATACTTAGTGCTAGTAAAAGTGAAACAGATAGACCATCTTATGTAACACGAAAACGTTCTGGGAAGAAGCCAAAAAGTAGTTCCAAGTATAAGAAAATAATAATTAACAGGAAGAGATAATGGAGATAATCGTGGGCCACAATTAAAGGATACCTAGATGTATTAATTTTGTAAATAAATATAGAAAAATATATTACTTTTATAATTATTTTATCTATGTACAATTATTGTAATTATTTCTAAAAATGTACTAAAATATGTAATTAATCCTAAATTCTATTGGGCTTGTTCTTTTATTATTTTGCTTACTAACAAAATAAATTTGGGCTTTCACCCAAAATTTAATTGGGCCATTATAATACTTGTCTCACACATAATATATTGGGCTAGATTAATAATTTAATCGCCCTTAATCACTTTATCCACAAGTCACATGCTTAATTAATTAATTGGGCTTGTTTAAATAATATAACCTCTTTAGTCCATTAAATCTAATTCTCTTGGACTCTATTTGAATTCTTGGGCTATGACCTTATTATAGTCCATTACTTTTAATTCTATTGCATTCTACCCGTATCATTTAATTAGGGCTCCACTATACCTTTGTAAATAAATTTCTTACTCATATATCTTTAATTCCATAACCCAATTAAACTTTGGGTATAACATTAATTATTTGAGATATATAGAATAAATCTCTTAATGTTAGTATATATATTTATATTCCAATATTCTTCCATATTATAATCTCTTAGGTTATTTAATTATCACACCTAATATATATGCTAGGTTATATAACCTAATTCTTAATTCATTTTTATATACAAAATAAATGTATTCACATTATATAATATATATTTATTTAATTATATACATAATTCACATAATCATAACATATTTCACTTCTAACTCTAATTTTGACCTTTTTCTATAAAAGTCAGCTGTTGACTTTGACCAAAAAGTCAACCCCAATTTTGTGTTTATTGTCCTTTCTGACTAAACTTGACGTTCCAGACGCAACCGACCAGTCCGTGCTTCAAAATTCTATCCCTAAATCAAATTTTGAGTTTTATCTTACGCCATTTTTATTGCTAATCATATTAGATAATAAATTTAAACTTATTTATCTTCTTATTTGCCAATCAAGGCCCACATTCAAGCTATGTTAATTACTAACATAGTTTTATCTTGATCCTTATATCATTAACTTAATCCATCATTCCTCTTTCTAAAATATGTATAGCACCTTACTAAGTATATATATTTCTATACATATACTCATCTTTGTTTAACCTCATAGCATCTCTTCATGTAAAATCGTATCTCCTTAATAAAATTTCTATATGTGCTTATATAACATTTCTTAGACTATTCAGTTCACATCGAATTTACAGATATCATAAAATCTTATTCTTGATATTCCTTCAAGTACATATTAATTCATTTCTAGGGTTTTGGAATTTTATAACTCATATTTTCTCTATTCTCATTCGAATAGCAAACCATATAGGTTTTACTTGAAATTTTTAAATAAATCCTCAAATTCTCATCTAGGTTTTATTCTTTAACCTTTATTCTAATCATTCAAGATTTTGTGAATTTTTGGGTTGTCACATTCACCCCTTCTTCTAAGAATTTCGTCCCCAAAATTACAGTATACTAATCACCACTCCTTTTATTCATCAAAACTAGGTTTTCAAATTAACCTTTACTTGATTTCATGCTCAATTTAATGAGTACATATTGTATCTGTAAGACCCCAACTTTTATGAATAAAGATGAATTTTCTATAAATATCTTTTTGAATATTATGGAGTGAATTTGATATAATATTATAGTTGAGGGTAATATTTATAAATTTTGTAAAGTACGCAAGTTGTTATATAATATACGATTGGTCGGAGAATATTCGTTTTAATAGGAAATATTTGTACGAAGGCACAATCATTGGTGGACCCCACAACGGAATTATTATCGGATTGAGAAAACGACAAAAATATCTTTTTATAAAATAACGGCAAAAGTTTTACCGTTAACTGTTGGAATACCTGGTGGTTAAAATACAGTAATACGCGTTGTTGCACAGTAGCACACGGTGTTACACAGTATTTTTAAATTATTAATTCTTACGTAAGAAGGCACTACTCAATAATTGTTACAGTAATTACTGTTTAATATTTTATTTTATTGGTTCAATAATTGCTACGTTGATATTTTATATTATTGTTATTTCAATAATTATCACTACACAGTATTTCTCATTATCAGATCAATAATTCATATTATTTGAATAATATTATTAGATAGTATTATTGACAATGTCTAAAAAGTTCTGTCAAAGAGAGGTTTCGTCACCTAATTGTGTGCCAGTAAAGAGAAATCCTTATCGAAAAGCCCCCTCTTTCCTAGGAATGGCCTGGTTGTCATTATTGTGATTCTATAATATTAGTAGTGAATAATTAATTATTAATTTATATGATAAGAAAATATTTATTTTTTGTGGACAGAAATGATGGATAAGAAAATATTTATTTTATGTGGTTATAAATGAAAGAATTATTGCTGAGGTGTTTTATCAGTATTTGGTCGGATTGGAGGTATTAAAAAATCAAATCGGTGTTCTTAAAGCTCTATTACGTGAGTTATAATTTTAATCCGACCGTTGGATCGTTGTGATCTTTGGATATGTTATACATATATAAGTTGAGTATATGTCCACAAATTTTGAACCGTTAAAAATTAACATATGATTTGTTATGAATTTTATGAGGTATTGAAAATCATACGTTTGTGGATTTCGGATATTTTCTGTTTGGAATTTGGAAAAACTTAAACTTACTAAGTTGCAGAGAATTAAATTTTCTATGTAATAGACATGAGATTTAAATTTTTCTGATAAAAGTGCTATTATTATGAATTGTTGAAGTTTCAAAAATTAAATATTTTTATTAAAATTATGGGTGGGACCCACTTAAATATTTAAAATATGTGGGCTGCTAATTTTCTTTTCCAAGATGGCATGCTGGTGTTGGATAGCTAACATGCGTAGAATGAAGAAAATTAATATATTATTTTATTAATTTAGTCTGCTTTGGCGTTCTAGCATTTTCCTATAAATAGGCGCTTAAGTTAGAATTGAAAATCACACCAGAATCAGAGAATTCTTCTTCTATAATCTTGAGTGTATTTCTTTAGAGTTTTAGAAAGCTTTAAGCGTAGAAAACAGTGAAAGTTTTCTTCAACAATATCCCGCTATACCAGTTGGAATACTCTTCTTTTCAATGTAAGGGATGTTATTTTTGTTCAATATTGCTTGAAATAATATTTTCTTCTATACTCTGTAGTATGTAAGTAATATTATTTCGTTTTAAATTTCGAATTCTATACTCGTTTTGTTAAAGTTTTGGCTTCTATACTCCATAAAATTAGTAGAATATCCTTGATATTTGCGCTTCATCCAGTATCTTTTCATGAAAATATTATTCTGAGCATTCTTGATAAGTTTTAACTTTTTCATGCCAGAGTACTATTCACGGGGTTACTATTCTCGAAGTATTATTCACGGGATACTATTCACTCAAGTACTATTCACTCGGGGTACTATTCATGATAAAAATTGATTCATTTTTGGTCCAAATTATTTTTGGTACAATATTATTCTTGAATTTTACTCCACAAAGCAGTATCATGTTGATAATTTGGACGTTATTGATTTTTGGATAAATTAAATTATACATATTTAAAAATTTATCATTGAACTTATTTTATTGAATTCTTATATCATTGTCATCATCCTCATGTTTATATTATGTTAAAAGTCATATGTGGTCTATAGTGCATAGATAGACTTGGTATGATTATGACCAGGAATTATTCGGTATAATCATAACCGTAATATTACAAGTGATGTGGTAAAAGTCCTCATTGGCCTGTAGTGCATTGATGGACAGTTGTTGGCATGATCATGACCATTGATGAATACACGAATATCCTTGGCCCGTAGTGCATGGATAATTTGTGGTCGTAATACTAATGAATATCCTTGTCCGTAGTGCAGGGATGATGTGGATTATTTATTAAGCTAAGTCTCATCGATAAAAGTGATAAAAAACCTTTTAAATCATAAAAGATAGTAGATTTTATTCTCTACTTGACTCTTCTAATGGATTGCTTGTTCCGCTGCAATTAAACTTGATGTTTGTTATATTTTATCAGTTTAACACTGTTGAAGGCTAACGATAAATTATTCTGCATTATCTTAGTCATAATATTTTTTACTGGGCTAGTTGAGCTCACCCTTTTACTTTTATTATTCTCTTCAGGAAATGAGAACGTAGCAGGAACTAGTTGGGGAACGGAGTGACGGTCTAGATGATAGCATTAGTAGTCCTCACTATTCTATGAAATAGTGTGATAATAAATATATTGAGGACTCCATTTGAGTTGAATACTGTCTAGAAGACAATATTCATTTTAAAACTCTCAGTTTATGTTTTGTCGTATTTTACACGACTGTTGTATTATTAAGTTGTATTTGAATTTTGTACCATGTATTTTGCGACTCAAGATGGGTGATGTATACCTATTTTGGTGGCATCACCGTAAGACCCCGAATTTTATGAAATAAAAGTATTTAATTTTTCTTATAATTACTATTCAGTAAATGGTTAAATTGATAAATGTTAAAGTTAAGGGTGATATATAATTTTTTTTCAAAATATACAAGTGGTTATAAAATATTTATTGTTGTCGGGGAATATTCGTTTGGTCGTGGAATATTCTTTCTGTCGGGAAATATTCGTACGACGGCGCAGCCATTTGTGGGCCCCATAACAGAATAACTGTCGGGTGAAGAAAACGACAAATTGGAGTTTTTACAAATAACGACGTAGTTGTTACCGTTAACACTGTTGGAATACCCGGTGGTTAAAATACAGTAATACGCGTTATTACACAGTAGCACACGGTATTGCATAGTATTTTTGAAATTATTGATTCTTACGTAAGAAGGCACTACTCAATAATTTTACAGTAATTACTGTTCAATATTTTATTTTATTGATTCAATAATTGCTACGTTGAAATTTTATATTATTGTTGTTCAATAATTGTCACTGCACAGTATTTTCCATTATCAGATCAATAATTCATATTATTTGAATAATATTATTAGATAACATTATTGACAATATCTAGAAAGTTCTGTCTAAAGAGAGATTTGGTCACCTAATTACGCGCCAGCAAGGAGAAATTCTTATTGAAAAGCCCTCTCTTTCCTGGGAACGGCCTGGTTGTCATAAATGTGATTCTGTAATATTATTTGTGAATAATTAATTATTGATTCATATGATAAGGAAATATTTATTTTATGTGGATATAAATGAAGGATATATTTTTGTGGTTAAAAATGAAGGAGTTAATGTTGAGGTATTTTATCTGTATTTTTGTCAGAACGGAGGTATTAAAAATCAAATTAGGGTTTTTAAGATATTTTGCGAGGGTTATAATTTTTAATCCGACCGTTGGATCGTGGTAATATTTGGATATGTCATACATATATAAGTTGAGTATATGTCCACAAATTTTGAACCGTTTAAAATGAACGTATGATTTGTTATGAATTTTACGAGATGACTGGTTCAGAAATTGTTAAATTTTCGGAATTAATCATTTTGGTAGAAAATTCTAGAATTGGTGGGCCCCACTCTTGGTTGGTGAAGAAATGTGCTGAGATTTTTATTCAAATGTGGTGGGTGGGAATAGTAGCAGGTAAAGCCATCAGGTTACAGGTTAAGTCTGATTCGGCGTGCTAATATTTTCCTTTAAATAGAGGGCTAAGTTAGAATTGAAAATCACACCAGAATTCATAAGTTTTCTCTCTTTCTCTCTCTAGATATTGAGTGTATTTTGTGAGTATTTAGATACTCTGTGAGTTTCTATTCATCAGTGCAAGTTTCCTTCAGCCTTATACCGATCAGAAGTACTGCTCTTTTGAGGTAAGGAATAGTAAGGGATTTTAAGGGTTGTTATGTTTTTCAGTTTCATAATTTTTCTGACCTTCAAAAAATTCTGAAAAAATTTGAAATGATATTTTGATGAGTTTTCTTGATTGTGTCCAAAAATGGTAATTTTTGGATATATAGATTAAGAGTTATGAATTTTATGAGAAAAGACTATTTTAAAAGTAACCGCTTATAACTCCTTGTGGTTAACTCCAAAATTGATGAAATTTTTATTGGGAGTACATGTATATGATAGGAGTATACTCTGTGAATTTCAGAATTTTTAGATAAAAGTATAATTTTTGATAAATTTCTAAATATTCGGCTGTTTTGGCCATATGAAAAATAGTAAATGACTTTTAAAAATTCTGAGAAAAATATATGTTCACTATGGGACTATATTATGCTAAATCCCAGAAAAGAAATATTTTTGGAACTGATTTGGTATTTTTTTCATGAAAATGGTCTAGTTATGAGTAAATGAATTAAATATGTTTTGTGAAGTAAGAAAATTAGAAAATAGGATTTTATGGCTTGAGAATCCTATATGAGGTATATGCAGATTTTTGATGAGGGTTGTTGGTTATTGGTGATGAAATCTTATGAGTTTGGCATTTTAGGATGATTAAATGCATTATTTAGTAAAGTACAAACAATTAAAATAAATTGTTTATAAGCTTAAGAAATATTATTCTTTCAATATCACTATACCGAAATATTGGTATGTATTTTATTATGGAATTTCTACCTTTTTGTATCGAGTTTACTATTCATGAGTTACTATTCATGAGTTACTATTCACGAGTTACTATTCACGAGTTAGTATTCTCTTTTTCTGACCAAATTATAGTTGGTTTATGAATATTACTCTTGAAATTAAATCAATATTTTGATCATATTATTTGTATTATCATATATAACATTTTTATAACCCTGATGTTGAATTTCTCTTTCACTTGAGTGTAAAGATGGGTAAATTATTGGTATGATCGTGACTGAGGAATATCTTTGGCCAGTAGTGCAAAGTTGAATTGTTGACTGGTATGATCATGACCATTGAATTTATAAGTGAATACCTTTAGCTTAAGTGTAAAGATGAATTGATTAACATGGTTATAATTATTGTTTATATAAATTCTAAAATGATTATATATTTCTTTGAGATATTAATATATTTGGCATGTAGTGTAAATATGAACTGTTGAGGAATATCTTTGGCCTGTAGTACAAAGATAAATTATTGATGAATATCTTTGGCCTGTAGTGCAAAGATGACCTGTTGTTGAATATCTTTGGCCAGTAGTGCAAAGATGAACTGTTGACGAATATCGTTAGCCTGTAGTACAAAGATGAATTTATTAGTATGATTATGAACAAGAATTGTGAATTGGTATAACCATGATCTTTGATGTTTCAGGTAAAGACATGTGATGAAAATTATCTTCGTCCTGGATGCGAAGAGGAATTTAAAATTACAATTATGATTATAAGTTATTCATATAATTGTGAAAAGGAACTGTTGATTAATGTTACAGGGATAAAATATTATTGGCGGACTTTTAATGTGGAGAAGATAATAGACTTTATGGTCTATTTGACTCTTCTAATGGATTGCTCGTTCCGCTGCAACTATGGTTGAAATTTTTATCATTTACCATATGTTCTAAATCTCTGATTTATTATTGATGAAGGCTATTGATAATTTAATTATCTTTAGTCATGATATTCTTTACTGAGCTAGTTGTGCTCACCCTTTTGCTTCACAATTTCTTTCAGGTAATAAGAGTTTAGCTGGGTCGAGCGGGGGTAACAGGGGAATAGAACGGTGGTCATCATTTAGTAGTTATATTTGGTGAATCATCTAGGGTGAGGCGAACCCAACGTTGGAAGGGTGTTTTGCCACTATCATACAAGATGTCTAATGACATACAACCTCGTGTCATCATAAGACAGGGATGTGCTCATCCACTTGCTGAGTATATATACGAGCACTACCTATATAATCTTGGTGTTTGTTTGAAGTATAATTCTCAATTAGAGACAGTGGAGATAATGATAAGTCAAGAGAAGACTCACCATTGGGAAGAATATGATAGTAATCTTCTCGTTTTTCTTTGGGGTCTATTGGGTCAACCAAGAATAATTCTGTGGCCATATGATATCTATCATAACCTAGAAGCATGGCCTCCCATGTACGAAGGTTTCCTTGAGCACTTCCCAAATATTCTAGTTTCTAAAATAGTTTTTGACTGTACCTTTATGTAAGGTACCTTTGTGAGGTGCTGACATATGATGGTGTCCAATGTCACATTTGGTATATATTTTTATCCAAACTCACGGCATATGTGTTGTTGTATTTTGCACGACAATTATTGTAATAAAGTTGAAGTTATTTTTTGTACCATGTATTTGACGACTCAGAGTGGGTTTGATGGAATGGACCTATTTTGGGGGCGTCACAATCACAGTTGGTATCAAAGCTTAGGGATATGATCCCTGGCTAAGATGTGAAACTAGAACTAGGAGGGGAGAGACGAGAAATTCCTTCGCTAGTATGACCTACCTAAGTTTTTTTTGTATTTAATTGGTCGGTCAGAGTATAAGAATAATATATTGCATGTCAATTAACCCTTGTTTTGTGGCAGTATTTAAAAATGACATTCGAGAATATTGAGAATAGCAATTGAGCACAGGAGACCGTTGAGTCGCCACAGATCAATACCCAGGATATTGTGCAACACGAAGACAATAATCCTCAGGTAAACAACAACGATCAAATGATGAACGATGGAATGTTCAGAGGCTTTATGCAATTCATGCAACATTAGGTGAGAGCGGGTACTGTCCAAAATATAGGTGAAAACACTGAAAACTCTCGGACGGTCATCGCTAAACAGTTTAAGGAGCTGGGACCACCGGAATTTTTTAGAGAGCCAAAACCACTTAAGGCGGAGACGTAGATAAAGCAGATCAACAAGATATTTGATGTCTTGGGATGCTCTGAGGAGCAAAAGGTCCCCTTTGTCATCTTCATGTTGCGGGAATAAGCAGATTACTGGTGGGAATCTGTAAAGCGTACTCAACCTGCCGCACTGAAGATGTCTTGGGAGAAGTTTCAAGAACTATTCAACGACAAGTATTTTTCCGAAAGTATTCGTCACATGAAAAATGTAGAGTACATCAAGTTGAAGCAGAACAATATGACCGTGTCGCAGTACGAAGCTAAGTTTGTCGAGTTGTCCCAGTTTGCATCTCACTTGGTTAATAATGAGGAGAGAATGACGCGGATATTTCTAAGAGGTTTGAAACCCGAGATACGTCAATATCTAATTTCTCATAAACTGTGTTTGTATTCAGATGTTGTAAATAGGGCTCAGTTATTGGAGCGCGATAACGAGTCAACGCAACTAAGAGAAAGCAGCCGGCAAAATGATAATACCAGTGGTAGCAGTCATCGAAGCGGTGACAACAAACGTGGAGGGAATCAACATGCCAGAAATGGTAACCACTTCGGTGGTAATCATGGCCAAGATAATAAGAGTGGACATTTCAAGAAGAGGAGATTCAACAATGATAGAAATACGTCAGCACCAGTGTAAGACCCCAACTTTTTAATGAATAAAATCAAATTTTCTCTATTTATTATTGTGAATAATAAGGTGTTAATTTGATATAATGCTTTGGTTATGGGTGAAATGTGTAAAATTTTCAAAATAAGTAAGTGATTATAAAATAATTATTGTTGTCGGGGAATATTCGTTTGGTCGTGGAGTATTCTTTCTGTCGGGGAATATTCGTACGACGGCGCAGCCATTTGTGGGCCCCATAACAGAATAACTGTCGGATGAAGAAAATAACAAATTGGAATTTTTATAAATAACGTTGTAATCGTTACCGTTAACACTGTTAGAATACCCAGTGGGTAAAGTAAAGTAATACGCGTTGTTGCACAGTATTTTTGAATTATTGATTCTTACGTATGAAGGCACTACTCAATAATTGTTATAGTAATTACTGTTCAATATTTTACTTTATTGGTTCAATAATTGTTGCGTTGATATTTTATATTATTATTATTTCAATAATTGTTACTGCACAGTATTCCCCATTATCAGATCAATAATTCATATTATTTGAATAATATTATTAGATAGCATTAATGGTAATGTCTAGAAAGTTCTGTCAAGGAGAGGTTTGGTCATCTAATTGCGCGCCAATAAAGAAAAATTCTTATTGGAAAGCCCCCTCTTTCCTGGGAACCACCTGATTGTCATAATTGTGACTCTGTAATATTATTTGTGAATAATTAATTATTGATTTATATGATAAGGAAATATTTATTTGATGTGGATATAAATGATGGATTTATTTATGTGGTTATAAATGAAGGAATTTAAGTTGTGGTGTTTTATCAGTATTTTATCGGATTGGAGGTTTTAAAATATCAAATCGGTGTTCTTAAAGCTCTATTGCGTGAGTTACAATTTTAATCCGACTGTTGGATCTTAGTGATTTTTGGATATGTTATACATATATAAGTTGAGTATATGTCCACAAATTTTGAACCGTTAAAAATTAACGCATGATTTGTTATGAATTTTAAAAGGTGTTGAAAATCGTCCGTTTGTGGATTTCAGATATTTTCTGTTTGGAATTTAGAAAAATTCAAAGCTACAAAGTTGTAGAGAATTCGATTTCGTGTGGAATGAATATAAAATTTGTATTTTTCTGATAAACGGGCTATTTTCTATGAATTACTGAAGTTTTGAAAAATAAAATATTTTTTTATTAAATTATGGGTGGGACCCATTTTTGGTTAGTGTTAAAAACATGTGCTGAATTTTGTTCAATGTTGGCTGCTCAGATTTTTCAGCAAGAGTGGGCGTAGAAGAGGAAAAATTAATATTATTATTTTATTAATTTAGTCTCCTTTGGCGTTCTAACATTTTCTTATAAATATGTGCTTATGTTAGAATTAAAAATCACACCAGAAACAAGTTTTCTTTCTCTCTATATTGTCGAGTGTATTTTGTGAGTATTTAGATACTTTGAGAGTTGTTGTTCGGCACAAGGTTACTTCGGCTTTTCATCCGATATTCCAGTCAGAAATACTGCTCTTTTGAGGTAAGAGATTTTCAGGGTTATTATGTTTTTCAGTTTCGTAATTTTTTTGACCCTTAAAAATTCTGGAAAAATTTGAAACGATAATTTGATTAGTTTTCTAGATTGTGTCCAAAAATGACGATTTTTGGATGTATAGATTAAGAGTTATGAATTTTATGAGAAAAGACTATTTTAAAAGTAAACCCTTATAACTCCTTGTGGTTAACTCCAAAATTGGTGAAATTTTTATTGAGAGTACGTGTATATAACAGAAGTATACTCTGTAAATTTCAGAATTTTTGCACAAAAGTACAATTTATGATAAATGTCTAAATATTCGGTTGTTTTGGCCATATGAAAAATAGTAAATAAATTTTAAAAATTCTGAAAAAAATATATGTTCAATATGGAACTATATTCTGCTAAATTCCAGAAAAGAAAATTTGTTTGTACTGATTTGATATTTTTCATGAAAATAGACTAGTTATAAGTAAATGAATTAAATATGTTATGTGAAGGAAAAAAATTGGAAAATAGGATTTTATGGTTTGAGAATCCTATATGAGGTATATGCAGATTTTTAATGAGAGTTTTGGTTATTGGTGAGGAAATCTTATGAGTTTGGCATTTTAGGATGATTAAATGCATTATTTAGTAAAGTGTAAATAATTAAAATAAATTATTTATAAGTTTAAGAAATGTTATTATTTAAATATCATTATACCAAAATATTGGTATAGATTTTATTGTAAAATTTTTACCTTTTTCATGTCAGGATTACTATTCATGAGTTACTATTCACGAGTTACTATTCACTGGTACTATTCACGACAAAATTAGTTTCTTTTTCTGACCAAATTATCGTTGATTTATGAATCTTACTCTTGAGATTAAATTTATCTGTTGATTATATTATTTTTATTATTATATATAACATTTTTATAACCCTAATGATGATATTTCTCTTTGACTTGAGTGTAAAGATAGGTAGATTATTTGTATGATCGTGACTATGGGTTCTCTTTGGTCAGTAGTGTAAAGTTGAATTGTTGACTAGTATGATCATGACTATTGAAGTTATAATTGAATATCTTTAGCTTAAGTGTGAATTGATCAACATGGTTATAATTATTATTTATATAAATTCTGAAATGATTATATATATATATATATATATATATATATATATATATATATATATATATATATATATATATATTGAGATATTAATATATTTGGCCCGTAGTGCAAAGATGATCTGTTGGTGAATATCCTTGGCCCGTAGTGCAAAGATGAACTGTTATTGAATATCTTTGGCCTGTAGTGCAAAGATTAGTTGTTGTTGAATATCTTTGGCCTGTAGTGCAAAGATGAACTGTTGATGAATATCTTTGGCCCGTAGTGCAAAGATAAATTTATTAGTATGATTATGAACAGGAACTGTGATTTGGTATAACCATGATCTCTTTGATGTTTCAGGTATAGACATGTGATGAAAATTATCTTCGTCCTGGATACGAAGAGGAATTTAGAATCACAATTATGATTGAGTTATTCATATGATTGTGGACCAGAACTGTTGATTGATGTTACAGGGATAAAACATTATTAGTGAATTTTTAACATGGATAAGATAATAGACTTTATGGTCTATTTGACTCTTCTAATGGATTGCTCGTTCCACTACAACTATGGTTGAAAATTTTTATCATCTACCATATGCTCTAAATATCTAATTTATTACTGTTGAAGGCTATTGATAATTTATTTATCTTTAGTCATGATATTCTTTACTGGGCCAGTTGAGCTCACCCTTTTGCTTCACAATTCCTTTCAGGTAATAAGAGTGTAGCTGGGTGAGCGGGGGTAACAAGGGAATAGAACGGTGGTCTCTAGCTTTGGAGTTCTCCCTAAACAGTATAGAAAAGTGTGTTATATTTTATACATCATTTAATGTTATATTTGGTGAATCAAATAGGGTGAGGCGAACTCAACGTTAGAAGGGTGTTTTGCCACTATCATACGAGATGTCTAATGACATACAACCTCTTGTCATCATAAGACAGGGTTGTGCACATCCACTTGCTGAGTATATCTATGAGCACTACCTATATAATCTCGGTGTTTAGTTGAAGTATAACTCTAAATTAGAGACAGTGGAGATAATGATATGTCAAGAGAAGACTCACCATTGGAAAGAATATGATAGTAATCTTCTCATTTTTCTTTGGGGTCTATTGGGTCAACCAAGGATAATTCTGTGGACATATGATATATATCATAACCTAAACGCATGGGCTCCCATGTTCGAAGGTTTCCTTGAGCACTTCCCAAAGATTTTAATTTTTAAAACAATTTTTGACTATACCTTTATGTAAAGTGTCATTGTGACGTGCAATCCAAGGTTGGGATGAGAGTCACAGTTGGTATATATTTGTATCAAAACTCACAGCATATGTGTTGTTGTATTTTGCACGACAATTGTTGTAATAAAGTTATAGTTATTTTCTGTACCATGTATTTGGTGACTTAGAATAGGTTGGGTGGAATGAACCTATTTTGGGGTTGTCACAACCAGCACTCGTTGTTAAGGAAGGAGAACGACCACCTATCATATGCTTCAAATGCGGAGGGGAGGGACACATCAGTCCAAACTGCGCGATGCAATCCAAAGCGTGTTATAATTATGAAAGAGAAGGTCACCTAGCCCAATTTTGTCGTGCACCAAAAACAAGTCCAGCTGAGATGGAGGCACCAAAGGCCGTCCTAGAAAAGTCAAAACTTGTAGTTCAAGGGAGAGCGTTTACCGTGACCTCCCAGAAAGCAAGGAACCCGAACGAGGTTATCACTAGTAAGCTTATCATAAACTCTAGCGAAGTCTATACCATATTTGATACTGGTTCTACCCATTCTTTTATTTCTCCTACTTGCGCTCAACGCTTAAATTTGACTCCGGAGAAATTAGACTTTGACTTATCTGTTGAAACTCTGTTGGGAGAAACCTTCATTACATCCACTGTTTATAAGTCTTGTTTGGTTCAAATCGGTACCCTCACATTACCTGTCGATCTTATTTCATTGAAAATACTTGCATTTGACGTAATTCTAGGGATTGATTGGTTAACTACTCATCATGCAAAAATTGATTATTTTCGTAAGGTTGTTAGCTTTCATATTCCTAACCAACCTATTATGCGAATTTAAGCAACCAAACCATTAAAACCAATCACTGCCATCTCAAGCCATAAAGCTATTCGTTTATTGAAAAATGGATGTCAAGCTTTCTTAGCTCATGACACGGATTTAAACAAAAATACGTCAGTTTTGAATGATATTTCTATTGTTAATAAATTTCCTGACGTATTCCCTAAAGAACTTCTTGGCCTACCCCCAGAGAGAGAGATTAAATTTTGTATCGACCTTGAACTTGATACAAAACCCATTTCCAAAGCCCCATATCGAATGGCTCCTATTGAACTTCAGGAGTTAAAGTCCCAATTGCAGGAATTGTTAGACATCGGTTTCATTCATCCTAGTACGTCTCCTTGGGGTGCTCCTGTTCTATTCGTGAAAAAGAAAGATGGGAGTATGCGACTTTGTATTGATTATCGGGAGTTGAACCATGTCACTGTCAAAAATAGATACCCGTTGCCTCGCATTGATGACCTGTTTGACCAGTTGCAAGACGCTAAATTCTTTTCAAAGATCGATCTTCGTTCTGGATATCATCAGTTAAAGGTTAGAATAGATGACATTCCAAAGACGGTTTTCAAAACTCGGTACGGGCATTATGAATTCCTAGTCATGTCTTTTGGATTGGCTAATGCTCTTGCTGCCTTCATGGATATGATGAACCGAGTATTCAAGGAATATTTTGATCATTTTGTGGTTGTCTTTATTGATGACATTCTCATATATTTCAAAAGTCGTGAAGATCATGAGCAACACTTGAGGCTGATACTCCAAAAGCTTAGTGAAAACAAGCTTTATGCCAAGTTGAAGAAATACAAGTTCTGGCTTGAGGAAGTAGCATTCCTTGGGCACGTAGTATCAAGTCATGGAATATCTATTGACCCGGCAAAGATTGAAGCTATTCAAAGCTGGGAGCAACCTAAATCAGTGACCGAAGTACATAGCTTTCTCGGCTTAGCTGGTTATTATCAGAGATTCGTAGAAGGGTTTTCTCAAATCGCTACTCCATTAACTCAGTTGACTCGGAAAGATACAAAATTCGGTTGGAGCGTGGAATGTGAGAAGAGTTTTCAAGAACTCAAGAGGAGACTCATTTTAGCACCTGTTCTGACAATACAATCTGGCTCGGAGGGATTTGTCATCTACAGTGATGCTTCGGGCAAAGGGTTAGGATGTGTTCTCATGCAACATGGAAAAGTCATAGCCTATGCCTCTCAGCAACTCAAAGAATATGAGATGAATTATCCTACTCATGATCTAGAGTTGGCAGCTGTTGTCTTCGCACTTAAAATTTGGAGGCATTACTTGTATGGGGAGAAAGTGGAGATCTTTACGGATCATAAAAGCCTCAAATATTTCTTCATCCAAAAGGAACTTAACATGTGGCAACGACGTCGGCTTGAACTGTTGAAAGATTATGATCATTCCATTCAATACCATCCTGGTAAAGCGAACGTAGTAGCTGACGCATTGAGTAGAAGATTATATACGGGTACGAGTGCGATAATATCAACGCAAAGGCCCATTTTATATGACTTGCAAAGGATGGAGATAGAGTTAAAGACTCCAGGGACCAATGTGATGATAGCGAATATACTAGTAGAGCCGACTTTAATCGATAAAGTTAAAGTTGCTCAAGATACAGACCTGGAGCTGATGCGTATGAAGAAGAAAGTGCAAGAAGGTGCTATGCCGGAAGCAAGAATCGATGAAGAAGGAATACTTTAAGTCAACTCCAGACTTTGTGTTCCTAACGACCCTGATTTAAAGTATAAAATCATGATGGAGGCGCAAAACACACCGTTTGCAATCCATCCTGGGAGTACCAAAATGTATCATGATCTTCAACATATAATTTGGTGGAGCAATATGAAGAGAGAGATAGCGGAGTTTATCTCAAGGTGTTTAACTTGTCAACGAGTCAAGGCGGAGCATCAAGTACCAAATGGTTCATTGCAACCACTTGAAATGAAAGTAGTATACATACAAGCTAATCATGTTTGATGATAAAGCATATACTTTGTAACAATCTTATTCATTTATTAATAAAAGGTATTAATTTATTAAAGGCTTTTAATTATCTACATGATGCTGTTTTATAATATGTGATAAACTCATAGTTTTAAGCAATGCTTTTAGAATAATGATGATGATCATTTTAATGAGATCTAAATTCTTAGAAAGCTTAAAACTAAAATAGTTCCCAATCGTTGGATTACTAAATTGGGGATTAGTGAATGCGGATAGATTGGTACATACGTTGCTTGCTCATTGGATGAGGATGATTGATCTCATGATCATTTGTGTGGAGACACTAAAGCAAGTATGTAGGTGCTTATTAGAGAATAAGTTCACTGAACGTGGCTCGCTAATGAATACCTAATGGAGTTTTACTTGCCTGTCAATAGGAATTCCTGTAGTGATAGTAGTACAAGTGATCCTTGGACTTGAGATCATTATAGTATCTTGTGTATGATGAGTTATACTTTGACTTATTCTTTAAGACCCTTAGGGTATATCAAAGGGTACGCTTGGGTATAATAAGTTGTACATAGAGATAATGTATGATCAATAAAGAATCTACCACTTCTAGTAAAAGAAGAGAAATGTCCTATGTGATTCGATAAATGACAACTCAGTAGTCCTTGGCCAAGGCAGAATGAAATTAGAAAGGAGTTTCTAATTTGCATTATTTGGGGTTGTGCATTTAAGAGTGGAAATACATATAATTAAATAAAATAAGACTTAACAGTAATTTCATGTCTTATATTTAATTGAGACATTGTATGGTGGAAGGATTGAATTGTACGATAACTATTTACTCAAAGGTTCTTTTATGATTAATGTTAAAATCTATATTATCTGGAAAGTCGTTGATCGCTAGGGAGGCTTATCCCTATTGTAGAATAAATATTATTTATTTAAATAAATTAATAGTTTAATTTATTTATTTAAATAAGATTAGAATTGTTCTAATTGATTTATTCACAACCGGTTTAATATGGAGAACCTAAAGGGTCACACCATAAAAGAAAGAATAATTTTTTAAGAAGTTAATGGCATAATCGTAATAATATGTTAAGTATATTTAATTTAATCAATGGTGATAGAATAAATTAAATAGCTTAATATTTATTATTTAATATTTTAGAAATATTAAATATAAATTAATAAGAGGAGTCTTATTAATATTATTACAATTATTATTATTTTAATTTCTAAAAGAGTTTAGGAATTAATTTAATATATGTACTCTCATTTATTCCTAATAGGATTAGGAGGAAAAATTAGTTAAAGGAGTTTAATTAATTATCCCTAATAAGATTAGGGAGCCCATTTAATTAAAAGAGTTTAATTAAATAAATAATACCTTATTTTTAATAGGGTTACTTGATGTCTTTATAAGAGGAGTCTTATATCAGATATCAAACATACGTTATTCCAATTATTGGAGAGTACACTCCTTTTCTATAGAGATAGAAAAAACTAGAGTTTTGCCAAACACCCATCTTCTTGGATCTTTCTTCTTCCTTGGTGGATCACCTCTAGAGGCCAAACACTTGGGTGGCTAACGTTGATCAAAGGAAGGAACCAAACCCGGTAGATTCAAGTTGGACGCGAAAAGGATTGGAGGTGATCTTGTACTTGAGGAAGCTCGGATCTTCAAGGGTATGATTCTTGTTCTTTCTTTTTCGTTTAATTAATAATTGTACATAAAGGGTGATTCGAGTATATGGTTTGTAAAATTTTAAACTCTGATTTTTCAACGTTTTCGCTATTTTGTGCAATTTGATTGCGTTCATGAATATTACAAACCTAACAGTGGTATCAGAGCCAAACCTTTATGCAAATTATTAATTATTTTAATTTGATATGTATATTGATACGTGTTTAAAATAATTTAATTGGGTATAATTTTATTATATAAAATATAAAAAAAATATAAAAAAAAAAATCGAAATCATTTTCGCGAAACCCGCTTTTATAAATGGTACTGTGATTCACGTGACTCATGTTAAAGTGATGGTACTGTGATTCATGTTAAACCCGCTTCATATGATTTCTACAGGATTTCTTTGTTTTCTATATTATATATATATTAACAAGGAATGCCCACGTTTTTTTTAGTTATCTGAAGTTCTTTCTTCAAGGAAACATGTTATATATATATATATATATATATATATATATATATATATATATATATATATTATTCTTAATATTTTTTTTATTAAAATAAAAGTTTATTTTAATCTTAAAAAAAATAATTATTTTAATTTTAAAATTAAAATTTTATGCTAACGAATTAGAGTTGGAATTAGATTCCATGATAACTAATTAGAGTTGAAATTGGATTTCATATTTCCTTAAATAAAGGAGTTTATTTAGATATGGAATAAGATTTCATATTATTCAAAATAAAGGAGTTTATTTGTGAATAGGAAAGAGAATCCGTGTTTCCTTTAATAAAGGAGTTTTTTTTACATGGAATTGGATTCCATAATTAATTAAAATAAAGGAGTTTATTTTGATTAATGATTTTGATTAAAATAAAATAGTTTATTTTATTCAAAATTAGATAAATTAAAATAAAATAGTTTTATTTTGATTTAAATTTGGTTTAAAATAAAAAAGTCTATTTTAATTCAAAATTAGATTTTATACTAACTAAATTTGCCCATTAAATGATATCAATATATATATTGAATGTTTATTATTCATAAGATGAATATTATTTGTTGATGCATATGGTGATGTGTGTGATAATAAATAGCATTAATTATGAACTATTGACCAATGTGATTGGATTTTATTTTAGTTGGATGCATGAATGTATAGATTTTATTAAATTGGGTCTGTGTACCTCGTCTTCTCTAATTTTTCTTAATGTAAATTCTATCTTCCTCCTATGTACTTCCCCTTGACTGCTGATCAAAGTTTCTATTTATTTTAAAATAGTTTTGTAATAGGAATAGTTAGAATTAATTTTGAAGAATTGGAGATCAAGGAGCAAGAAGAGCTTGAAGACCCGTTTGTAATGGAGCCCGTGTTTAAATATAATAGTTATATTTAAATATTAATTCTTGCACTCCTAGGGTTTGACCTTTTAGTTCGCTTGGTGGTTCTAGTGAACCAAACTAGAATAAAAGTCCATAATCAATCCGGGTAGAATATAGTATTCTATATGTGCATGCTTATACTATATATATATATATTATGCAAACATGCTTCGCATGTTCATTAATATAACGCGTATTTTATATATATATATGTGCATGCGCGCTAAACAAGATGAGACAAATTAATAACAAATTCCTCAAACATTTTATATTAAGTCCTAAGCGTTCAAAGATATTTGGAATATCGAACGTCGCCTTCTAGCATGATAAAATTAATAGAGTATTAAATATTTAATATGAGTTTGTTGTGTCACGACAAGGCAAGTATTACGTATTTAAGATGTTAATTTATCACATTTGATGCTTATAAAGAAAATTGAACAGTATTGTTTTGTTGTGTCACCACAAGGATGATATTTTTCTTTTTTGAATATATGGAGTGCTAGGTTGGACTTAACTTGGATAATTTTGATTCGGATGTGCCACCACTTGATCAAAATAATTTAAGAGGCAAAATACAAGGAGTTAGGTGATGTAATTGACAAGAGTTGTCTACCTATTTATTTATATATAGTTTGTTGTGTCACCACAAGGCTATATACATTTGAAATGAAATCTTTATTCTCACTAGCAAATCTTTAGTTAGATTTTGCCGAACTATATATATTGAGGGTAATATAGTTTGAAAAAAATAGTGGGAGATACCAATTTAAAATAAGACCTAAATTTTTTTGATAATTAATAAAATAATGTATGCTAAAATGTTGTTAATTATAAATTCATTTATAGAATTTCACAATGTCTAAATTACTATCTCTGCGAAGCATATTAGATGCTATTTAACCGGACCGTATTAAATGAATTGGTTAAGGAATTTGAGAATAGTTCTCATGGCTGAAAAGCTATCTTATGTCCTTAATACGTCTATCCCTGCAATGGCTACAGACAATGCCTCTGAGGAAGAGATTGCTACTTTTAGAAAGTGGCAAGATGATGCACAGTTGGCTCAATGCATCATGCTCGCATCCATGAGTAACGAGCTTCAGCGTCAGCATGAAACTATGGATGCTCCTACTATATTCCTGCACATCAACTAGTTGATGGTGAGGAAAGTAGGACTAATAGATATCAGATATCTAAGGAGCTCTTCCAATCTAGAATAATCATGACACTACAGTACAGACACAAAGTCCTTAACATAATCAATTTGATTGATCAATTAGGACAATAGGTTTTGTCATGGATGGAGAGTTGAGCCAAGATTTGATCTTGCACTCACTCCCGGACTCCTTTCATAATTGTTGTGAATTTTTCATATGAACAAGCTAGATATCAGCCTCGCTGATTTGCTTAACATGTTGAAAAATATTGAGAGTCACTTTTCAACCAAGACAGACTATGTCTTATTGGTAGGGGCCAAAGGATCTTCTGAAAAGAAGAACTATTCAAAGAAGGTAAACAGAAAGGCGTAAACAAAGGATAATAAGAACAAAACTGATATGGATAGCAAAGGAGTTTGCTTCCACTGCAATAAGCCTGGACACTGGAAAGAAACTGCAAGAAGCATCTTGCAGAGGCTAGCCAAAGAAGCTTAGTGATGTTCTGGTTATAAATACAAATTTGTTCATGATTTAAAATAATTTTTTCTTTAAGTCAAGGTTCTACTTGGGTATTTGATACCGACTTTGGTTATCATAAATATAAATTTATGAAGGGACCAAGCAGAAGTAGAAAGCGAAACAAATATAGGTAATCCTATGTGTGGGAAATGAAGCAAAGGTTGCTACATTAGGTATAGAAACTTATAGTTTAGCAATGCCTAAGGGCAAATCTATTAAATCAATAAGTTGTTATTGTATTTCAGTTCTTGTTAGAAACATTATTTTCATTTTATTGTTGGACAATGAAATCTTTGGTATTATAATTAAGAACAATTGTTATTCTATTTATAATAATAATATTTTGTATAGAACTGGAATATTAATTAATGGATTTTGTGTACTTGACTTGCATGAAAAATAATTTTGCATATTGAACAAATTAGTATAAGAAAAGGAGATGATCATTCAAAAAGTTGAATGTTTGTATTTGACGAAATACAATTGTGAATTGTTTGAAAGGTTCAAAGAATTTAGAAGTGAAATAAATTGGCAAAGTATTAAGATTCTTTGATTAGATCATGGAATAAATACTTGTGCAATAAGTTTTTAGATAATCTCAAATGGTTTTATCACAATGGACGCCTCCTGATACGCAATAATTAATTGATGTATCTGAAAAGAAAAATCGTACCTTGTTGGACATGGTGCAGTCCATAATGATTTTACCGACATTCCAGTATCCTTCTGGGGTCATGCCCTAGAAATGGCTGCATATCTACGAAAAGGTAACCTCAAAATCTGGCCCCAGGACTCCATAAAAGTTATGGACAAGGAGGATTCCTAATCTTAAGTATGTTAAGATAAGGGGTTGTCCAACTTATATGAAAAGGTTTCAAAGGATAAGCTTGGGACAAAATTTAACAAGTACAGATTTGTGGGACATCCTAAAGTAAGTTTAGGGCATATGTTCAATAATCCTACTTAGAAAAGGGTGTTTATTGCAAAACACGATGTCTTCTAAGATAAAAATATTTATCATTAAAGGGGCTAGTGGGAGGATAATAGATCTTGAAGAGTTCAAGAACCACAAAATACTATAAGTCAAATAAGAGGAACCTATAGATAGACCTATTGTACCACAACCGAATCGTAAATCTGGAATAGTACCGAACATACCTGGGAGGTATGGATTCATCATGGATGATGATGATGAGGTACGTATCATAGAAAATGATGATCTAGTTACTTACGATGAGGTAAGAGTTCTAGTGTGTACAAAAGGGTTAGTGGGAGCATAGTGAAATTTCTAGTATTATATGTTGATATACTACGGATGAGGAATAACATACCAATGCTACAATCAGTAAAGATAAAGTTGTCTAAACATTCCTCCATGAATAATTTGGGAAGAGTATCTTAATTGGGGATGCAAATCTATATAGATAGATTTAAAAGGATGCTCGACTTAACCCAAGGAACGTACATTCATTTGATGCTAAAGTCGTTTAGCATGGAAAACTCCAAGAGATATCTCATGTTGATGAGACATGGAGTGTGTAAGACCCCGAATTTTATGAAATAAAAGTATTCAATTTTTCTTATAATTACTATTCAGTAAATGGTTAAATTGATAAAAGTTTAAAGTTATGGGCGGAATGTGAATTTTTTTGAAAATAAGCAAGTGGTTATAAAATAATCATTGTTGTCGGGGAATATTCGTTTGGTCATGGAATATTCTTTTTGTCGGGGAATATTCGTACGACGGCGCAGCCATTTGTGGGCCCCATAACAGAATAACTGTCGGGTGAAGAAAACGACAAATTTGAGTTTTTACAAATAACGGCGTAGTTGTTACCGTTAACACTGTTGGAATACCCGATGGTTAAAATACAGTAATACGCGTTATTGCACAGTAGCACACGGTATTACATAGTATTTTTGAAATTATTGATTCTTACATAAGAAGGCACTACTCAATAATTGTTACAGTAATTACTGTTTAATATTTTATTTTATTGATTCAATAATTGCTACGTTAAAATTTTATATTATTGTTGTTCAATAATTGTCACTGTACAGTATTTCTCATTATCAGATCAATAATTTATATTATTTAAATAATATTATTAGATAGCATTATTGGCAATGTCTAGAAAGTTCTGTCTAAGGAGAGGTTTGGTCATCTAATTGCGCGCTTGTAAGGAGAAATCCTTATTGGAAAGCCCCCTCTTTCCTGGGAACGGACTGGTTGTCATAATTATGACTCTGTAATATTATTTGTGAATAATTAATTATTGATTCATATGATAAGGAAATATTTATTTTATGTGGATATAAATGAGGGATATATTTTTGTGGTTAAAAATGAAGGAGTTAATGTTGAGGTTTTTATCAGTATTTTTATCGGAATGAAGGTATTAAAAATTAGGATTTTTGAGATATTTTACGGGGGTTATAATTTTTAATCCGACCGTTGGATCGTGGTAATTTTTGGATATGTTATACATATATAAGTTGAGTATATGTCCACAAATTTTGAACCGTTAAAAATGAACGTATGATTTATTATGAATTTTACGAGATGACTGGCTCAGAAATTGTTGAAATTTCGGAATTTATCATTTTGGTGGAAAATTCTAGAATTGGTGGGCCCCACTCTTGGTTGGTGAAGAAATGTGTTGAGATTTTTATTTAAATGTGGTGGGTGGGAATAGTAGCAGGTAAAGCCATCAGGTTGCAGGTTAAGTCTGCTTCGGCGTGCTAATATTTTCCTATAAATAGAGGGCTAAGTTAGAATTGAAAATCACACCAGAATTCATAAATTTTCTCTCTTTCTCTCTCTAGATTATTGAGTGTATTTTATGAATATTTAGATACTTTGTGAGTTTCTATTCATCAGTGCAAGTTTTCTTCAGCCTTATACAGGTCAGAAGTGCTGCTATTTTGAGGTAAGGGATAGTAAGGGATTTTAAAGGTTGTTATGTTTTTCAGTTTCGTAATTTTTCTGACCTTCAAAAATTCTGGAAAAATTTGAAATGATAATTTGATGAGTTTTATTGATTGTGTCCAAAAATGGTGATTTTTGGATGTATAGATTAAGAGTTATAAATTTTATAAGAAAAGACTATTTTAAAAGTAACCGCTTATAACTTCTTGTGGTTAACTCCAAAATTGATGAAATTTTTATTGGGAGTACATGTATATGATAGGAGTATACTCTGTGAATTTCAGAATTTTTAGATAAAAGTACAATTTTTGATAAATGTCTAAATATTCGGCTGTTTTGGCCATATGAAAAATAGTAAATGACTTTTAAAAATTCTGAGAAAAATATATGTTCACTATGGGACTATATTATGCTAAATCCCAGAAAAGAAATATTTTTGAAAGTGATTTGGTATTTTTTCATGAAAATGGTCTAGTTATGAGTAAATGAATTAAATATGTTTTGTGAAGTAAGAAAATTAGAAAATAGGATTTTATGGCTTGAGAATCCTATATGAGGTATATGCAGATTTTTGATGAGGGTTTTTGGTTATTGGTGATGAAATCTTATGAGTTTGGCATTTTAGGATGATTAAATGCATTATTTAGTAAAGTATAAACAATTAAAATAAATTGTTTATAAGCTTAAGAAATATTATTCTTTCAATATCATTATACCGAAATATTGATATGTATTTTATTGTGGAATTTCTACCTTTTTGTGTCGAGTTTACTATTCATGAGTTACTATTCACGAGTTACTATTCATGAGTTACTATTCACGAGTTACTATTCTCTTTTTCTGACCAAATTATAGTTGGTTTATGAATATTACTCTTGAGATTAAATCTAGATGTTTTGATTATATTGATTTTACTATTATATATAACATTTTTATAACCTTGATGTTGAAATTCTCTTTCACTGGAGTGTAAAGATGGGT
This sequence comes from Panax notoginseng, assembly GCA_016801055.1. Classification (NCBI taxonomy): domain Eukaryota; kingdom Viridiplantae; phylum Streptophyta; class Magnoliopsida; order Apiales; family Araliaceae; genus Panax; species Panax notoginseng. The sequence continues at coordinate 84,963,833 of CM029014.1, forward strand.
AGATTATTGGTATGATCTTGACTAGGGTTCTCTTTGGCCTGTAGTGCAAAGTTGAATTGTGACTGGTATGATCATGACCATTGAATTTATAATTGAATATCTTAAGCTTAAGTGCAAAGGTGAATTGATCAACATGGTTATAATTATTGTTTATATAAATTCTGAAATGATTATATATTTCTTTGAGATATTAATATATTTGGCCTGTAGTGCAAATATGAACTGTTGAGAAATATCTTTGGCCTGTAGTGCAAAGATGAATTGTTGATGAATATCTTTGGCCGTAGTGCAAAGATGACATGTTGTTGAATATCTTTGGCCAGTAGTGCAAAGATGAACAGATGTTGAGATGAACATAACCAACTGGTGATACAAATGAATATCTTTGGCCATAGTGCAAAGATGAAGTTATTAGTATGATTATGAACAGGAAATGTGATTTGGTGTAACCATGATCTTTGATGTTTCAGGTAAAGATATGTGATGAAAATTATCTTCGTCCTGGATGAGAAGAGGAATTTAGAACTACAGTTATGATTATGAGTTATTCATATGATTGTGGACCAGAATTGTTGATTGATGTTACAGGGATAAAACATTGTTGGTGAATTTTTAACATGGAAAAGATAATAGACTTTATAGTCTATTTGACTCTTCTAATGGATTGCTCGTTCCGCTGCAACTATGGTTGAAATTTTTATCATCTACCATATGTTCTAAATCTCTGAATTATTACTGATGAAGACTATTGATAATTTATTTATCTTTAGTCATGATATTCTTTACAGGGCTAGTTGTGCTCACCCTTTTGTTTCACAATTTCTTTCAGGTAATAAGAGTGTAGCTGGGTCGAGCGGGGGTAACAAGGGAATAGAACGGTGATCATCATTTAGTAGTTATATTTGGTGAAGAAAATAGGGTGAGGCGAACCCAACGTTGGAAGGGTGTTTCGTCACTATCATACAAGATGTCTAATGACCTACAACCTCGTGTCATCATAAGACAGGGTTGTGCTCATCCACTTGCTGAGTATATCTACGAGCACTACCTATATAATCTTGGTGTTTGTTTGAAGTATAATTCTCAATTAGAGACAGTGGAGATAATGATAAGTCAAGAGAAGACTCACCATTGGGAAGAATATGATAGTAATCTTCTCGTTTTTCTTTGGGGTCTATTGGGTCAACCAAGGATAATTCTGTGGCCATATGATATCTATCATAACCTAGAAGCATAGCCTCCCATGTACGAAGGTTTCCTTTAGCACTTCCCAAAGATTCTAGTTTTTAAAACAGTTTTTGACTGTACCTTTATGTAAGGTACCTTTGTGAGGTGCTGATACATGATGGTGTCAAATGTCACATTTGGTATATATTTGTATCCAAACTCACATCATATGTGTTGTTGTATTTTACACGACAATTGTTGTATTAAAGTTGTAGTTATTTTCTGTACCATGTATTTGACAACTCAGAATGGGTTGGGTGGAATGGACCTATTTTGGGGTTGTCACAGAGTGTGTCTCTCTTAATAGTCCCCAAAGACTCCAAAAAGAGAGATCGCGTGAGTAATTATCATGTATGCAATGAAATGTACGAAACGTGATGTTGATCAGTCATATTCTAGAGAAGTTCACTGTGAGACAGTGAAAAATATCTTAAAGTACTTAACCGGCACTAAGGATGTGATCAGATTTATGGTGAGTCCGAATTAAAACTAGAGGGCTTAATAGACTCAAGTTTTTCAGACAGACCAAGACGACATAAGATCCACTTTAAGGTAAAGGGTTACCTTGAACAGTGGTGCAGTGAATTGAAAAGGTTCCAAACAGTAAAGAGTTGCTGGTTTAGTGATAAAGACAAAGTAAGTAGCTATAAATGAAGCTGCAAGTTGATTGTTTGGATAAAAGTTCATTACAGAACTAGGAATAGTTCCTAAGTCTCATCTTGGATCTAAACATGTGTTGTGGCACTTTCATTTGATTATAGGAATCATTGAAAGATAAAAAATCACTATAGAGATAGTGGACTCTCAAGAACAACATTACATATCCATTTACTGAAGCTTATCCAAAAGCAGGATAATCGTCACTTAGATAAGAAGAGTATGAGACACCATGACGATTGGCTTTAGTGCAAGTGAGAGATTGAAAGTAGTATGCATACAAGCCAATCATGTTTGATGATAAAGCATATACTTTGTAACAATCTTATTCATTTATTAATAAAAGGTATTAATTTATTAAAGGCTTTTAATTATCTACATGATGTTGTTTTATAATATGTGATAAACTCATAGTTTTAAGCAATACTTTTAGAATAATGATGATGATCATTCTAATGAGATCTAAATTCTTAAAAAGCTTAAAACTAAAATAGTTCCCAATCGTTGGATTACTAAATTGGGGATTAGTGAATGCGGATAGATTAGTACATACGTTGCTTGCTCATTGGATGAGGATGATTGATCTCATGATCATTTGTGTGGAGACACTAAAGCAAGTATGTAGGTGCTTATTAGAAAATAAGTTCACTGAATGTGGCTCGCTAAGGAATACCTAATGGAGTTTTACTTGCCTGTCAATAGAAATTCCTGTAGTGATAGTAGTACAAGTGATCCTTGGACTTGAGATCATTATAGTATCTTGTGTATGATGAGTTATACTTTGACTTATTCCTTAAGACCCTTAGGGTGTATCAAAGGGTATGCTTGGGTATAATAAGTTGTACATGGAGATAATGTATGATCAATAAAGAATCTACCACTTCTAGTAAAAGAAGAGAAATGTCCTATGTGATTTGATAAATGACAACTCAGTAGTCCTTGGCCAAGGCAGAATGAAATTAGAAAGAAGTTTCTAATTTACATTATTTGGGGTTGTGCATTTAAGAGTCGAAATACATATAATTAAATAAAATAAGACTTAACAGTAATTTCATGTCTTATATTTAATTAGGATATTGTATGGTGGAAGGATTGAATTGTACGGTAACTATTTACTCAAAGGTTCTTTTATGATTAATGTTAAAATCTATATTATCTGGAAAGTCGTTGATCGCTAGGGAGGATTATCCCTATTGTAGAATAAATATTATTTATTTAAATAAATTAATAGTTTAATTTATTTATTTAAATAAGATTAGAATTGTTCTAATTGATTTATTCACAACCGGTTTAATATGGAGAACCTAAAGGGTCACACCATAAAAGAAAGAATAATTTTTTAAGAAGTTAATGGCATAATCGTAATAATATGTTAAATATATTTAATTTAATCTATGGTGATAGAATAAATTAAATAGCTTAATATTTATTATTTAATATTTTAGAAATATTAAATATAAATTAATAAGAGGAGTCTTATTAATATTATTACAATTATTATTATTTTAATTTCTAAAAGAGTTTAGGAATTAATTTAATATATGTACTCTCATTTATTCCTAATAGGATTAGGAGGAAAAATTAGTTAAAGGAGTTTAATTAATTATCCCTAATAAGATTAGGGAGCCCATTTAATTAAAAGAGTTTAATTAAATAAATAATACCTTATTTTTAATAGGGTTACTTGATATCTTTATAAGAGGAGTTTTATATCAGATATCAAACATACGTTATTCTAATTGTTGGAGAGTACGCTCCTTTTCTATAGAGATAGAAAAAACTAGGGTTTTGCTAAACACCCATCTTCTTGGATCTTTCTTCTTCCTTGGTGGATCACCTCTAGAGACCAAACACTTGGGTGGCTAACGTTGATCAAAGGAAGGAACCAAACCTGGTGGATTCAAGTTGGACGTGAAAAGGATTGGAGGTGAACTTATACCTGAGAAAGCTCGGATCTTCAAGGGTATGATTCTTGTTCTTTCTTTTTCGTTTAATTAATAATTGTACATAAAGGGTGATCCGAGTATATGGTTTGAAAAATTTTAAACTCTGATTTTTCCACGTTTTCGCTATTTTGTGCAATTTGATTGCCTTCATGAATATTACAAACCTAACATGAAATTCCAGAATGGAAGTGGGAGCACATTACCATGGATTTTGTTACTAGTCTTCCCAAGGTTTCTTAAGGCATAGATGCGATTTGGGTCATTGTTGATAGATTGACCAAGTCGGCTCATTTTTTACCTATACGAGAAACTTATACACATGAATGTCTTGCTCGTATGTACATAAATGAGATTGTAAGACTGCATGGTATTCCAGTATCCATAGTTTCTGATCGAGACCCAAGATTCACTTCACGATTTTGGGTTAGTTTGCAGAAAGCTATGGGCACAGATTTACGATTTAGCTCGGCATATCATCCTCAGACGGACGGACAGTCGGAGAGGACTATTCAAACTCTTGAAGATCTATTAAGACTCTGTGTCCTTGACTTCAAGGGAAGTTGTGACAAGTTCTTACCATTGGTGGAGTTTTCCTACAACAACAGTTATCAAGCAAGTATTGTCATGGCTCCATTCGAGGCGTTGTATGGAAGAAAGTGTCGTTCTCCAGTATACTGGGATGAGGTGGGTGAAGCAGCGTTGTTGGGACAGGAGTTGGTACATATGACTACGAAAAAGATTCAAACGATCCGACAACGTATAAAAACCTCACAAGATCGACAAAAGAGTTATGCTGATCTTCATTGAAAGGACGTGAAATTCAATATTGGAGAACATGTGTTGTTACGTGTTGCTCCATAGAAAGGAGTTACTAGATTTAGAAAGAGAGAAAAGCTCAATCCAGGATTCATTGGCCCATTTTTAATCCTCGAACGAGTAGGAACTGTGGCCTATATACTCGCCTTACCGCCAAGTATGTGTCGTGTTCATAACGTTTTTCACATATCTATGTTACGTAAATATATGAAAGACCCGAACCACATTATTGAGTTAGAACTGGACGAAATAGCGGAAGATTTAACGTATAAAGAGGTTCCTGTTAAAATCTTGGATAAGAAGGAGCATATTTTACGCTCCAAGGTTATACCTCAAGTCAAAGTTTTGTGGAGAAACCACGATGTTGAGGAAATGACCTGGGAGTTAGAATCTGAAATGAAATCATAGTATCCTTACCTCTTCGACATACCAGGTACGTACCCTAATTTCGAGGGCGAAATTTCATAAGAAGGGAGGTTGTAAAACCCCAAGTTTTACGAATAAAGATGAATTTTCTATAAATATCTTTTTGAATATTATGGAGTGAATTTGATATAATGTTATAGTTGTGGGTAATATTTATAAATTTTATAAAGTACACAAGTTGTTATATAATATTCGATTGGTCGGGGAATATTCGTTTTAACAGAGAATATTCGTACGACGGCACAATCATTGGTGGACCCCACAACGAAATTATTGTCGGATTGAGAAAATGACAAAAATATCTTTTTCTAAAATAACGGCGAAAGTTTTACCGTTAAATGTTAGAATACCTGGTGGTTAAAATACAGTAATACGCATTGTTGCACAGTAGCACACGGTATTACACAGTATTTTTGAATTATTGATTCTTACGTAAGAAGGCACTACTCAATAATTGTTACAGTCATTACTGTTCAATATTTTATTTTATTGGTTCAATAATTGCTACGTTGATATTTTATATTATTATTGTTTCAATAATTATCACTGCACAGTATTTTTCATTATCAGATCAATAATTCATATTATTTGAATAATATTATTAGATAGCATTATTGGTAATGTCTAGAAAGTTCTGTCAAGGAGAGGTTTGGTCACCTAATTGCGCGCCAGTAAGGAGAAATCCTTATCGGAAAGCCCTCTCTTTCCTGGGAACGACCTGGTTGTCATTATTGTGATTCTGTAATATTATTTGTGAATAATTAATTATTAATTTATATGATAAGAAAATATTTATTTTATGTGGACATAAATGATGGATAGGAAAATATTTATTTTATGTGGTTATAAATGAAGGAATTAATGCTGAGGTGTTTTATCAATATTTGGTCGGATTGGAGGTATTAAAAAATTAAATCGGTGTTCTTAAAGCTCTATTGCGTGAGTTATAATTTTAATCCAACTATTGGATCGTTGTGATCTTTGGATATGTTATACATATATAAGTTGAGTATATGTCCACAAATTTTGAACCGTTAAAAATTAACGTATGATTTGTTATGAATTTTATGAGATATTGAAAATCTTCCGTTTGTGGATTTCGGATATTTTCTGTTTGGAATTTGGAAAAACTTAAACTTACAAAGTTGTAGAGAATTAAATTTCCTATGGAATAGACATGAGATTCAAATTTTTCTGATAAAGGACTATTTATTATGAATTGTTGAAGTTTCAAAAATTAAATATTTTTATTAAGATTATGGGTGGGACCCACTTTTGTATTTAAAACATGTGGGCTGCTAATTTTCTTTTCCAAGATGGCATGCTGGTCTTGGATGGCTAGCATGCGTAGAATGAAGAAAATTAATATATTATTTTATTAATTTAGTCTACTTTGGCGTTCTAGTATTTTTCTATAAATAGGCGCTTAAGTTAGAATTAAAAATCACACCAGAATCAGAGAATTCTTCTTCTATAATCTTGAGCGTATTTCTTTATAGTTTTAGAAAGCTTTGAGCGTAGAAAACAGTGAAAGTTTTCTTCAAGAATATCCCGTTATACCAGTTGGAATATTCTTCTTTTCAAGTTAAGGGGTGTTATTTTTGTTCAATATTCGCTTGAAAAAATATTTTCTTCCATACTTTGTAGTATGTAAGTAATATTATTTCGTTTCAAATTTCAAATTCTATACTCGTTTTGTTAAAGTTTTGGCTTCTATACTCCATGAAATTAGTAGAATATCCTTGATATTTGCGCTTCATCCAGTATCTTTTCATGGAAATAATATTCTGAGCATTCTTGATAAGTTTTAACTTTTTCATGCTGGAGTACTATTCACGGGGTTACTATTCCTGGAGTACTATTCACGGGGTACTATTCACTCGAGTACTATTCATCCGGGGTACTATTCATGATAAAAATTGAATCATTTTCGGTCCAAATTATTTTTGGTACAATATTATTATTAAATTTTACTCCACAAAGCAGTATCATGTTGACAATTTGGACGTTATTGATTTCTGGATAAATTAAGTTATAAATCTTTAAAAATTTATCCTTGAACTTGTTTTATTGAATTCTTATATCATTGTCATCATCCTCATGTTTATATTATGTTGAAAGTCATCTGTGGCCTGTAGTGCATAGATGGACTTGGTATGATTATGACCAGGGATTATTCGGTATAATCATGACCGTAATGTTACAAGTGATATGGTAAAAGTCCTCATTGGCCCGTAGTGCATTGATGGACAGTTGTTGGCATGATCATGACCATTGATGAATACACGAATATCTTTGGCCCGTAGTGCATGGATAATTTGTGGTCGTAATACTAATGAATATCCTTGGCCGTAGTGCAGGGATAATGTGGATTATTTATTAAGCTGAGTCTCAGCGATAAAAGTGATGAAAAACCTTTTAAATCATAAAGGATAGTAGATTTTATTCTCTACTTGACTCTTCTAATGGATTGCTTGTTCTGCTGCAGTTAAACTTGATGTTTATTATATTTTATCAGTTTAACACTGTTGAAGGCTAATGATAAATTATTCTGCATTATCTTAGTCATAATATTTCTTACTGGGCTAGTTGAGCTCACCCTTTTGCTTTCATTATTCTTTTCATGAAATGAGAACGTAGCAGAGACTAGTCGGGGAACGGAGTGACGGTCCAGATGATAGCATTAGTAGTCATCACTATTCTATGAAATAGTGTGATAATAAATGTATTGAGGACTCCATTTGAGTTGAATACTATCTAGAAGACAATATTCGTTTTAAAACTCTCAGTTTATGTTTTTTCGTATTTTACACGACAGTTGTATTATTAAGTTGTATTTGAATTTTGTACCATGTATTTGGCGACTCAAGATGGGTGATGTATACCTATTTTGGGGGCGTCACGGTATCCTACTATGAGGAGCTCTGCTATCATCATATTCTTCCATGACTTCTCTCTAAGGAGTTAAAACCTTTCAAATCTGGCTGAGAGATTATATAGGCCGTGAACTCTCAGGTTTAACGGTATTCACCGTAACCAAATCTGTTAACCATGTTGTACCTGGTAAGTTTACAATCACGAAGAAGGTAAACTACCGGTGCGGGAACTTTAGATGATCAGTCTATTGTACCTTAGTCATCGAAATGACTATAAGCGTTCTTAGATTGGAATATTTTATCCAATTAGTATATCCCCATTTTTAGGGTTGTTCATCTCAGACTTATCATAAGATTCCGTACCAAAATAATTTAGTTCGACATAAGCTTTCAAAGAATAGGCATGACTGAGGGGTTCAAACTTACCACACATTATGAGTTTAGGAACTTTCCACAATCATATGAATTTCAGAACTTATCCTAGTCAGACTATAGGCGTCCATTCGCTGAGGGGTTCAAAACATATCATATTATTATGAGTCATGAAGTTACCATAAGTATGAGTTTTAAGAGCTCGCAACTAACCTTATATTCTCTACCTACTCGTTATACACATGAGAAAAGAATAGACACTATATGTTTTAAGAGCGACGCTATATATTATTCGTCGCTAAAAGTATAGACGACGGTTGTATGACCGAATCGTCGCCGGGTCCGTCGCTAAATGAGGGTGAGCTCGGGTGAGTTGGATAAGGGGTGAGCTTAAAATTCAGACTCTATATATATATATATATATATATATATATATATATATATATATATATATATATATATATATATATATATATATATACGGTAAGGATCAAGAGCATTCTCCTTAAATAGCATTCCTCCTTAAATAGCATTCTTTTATTAAAACTACGTCGTTTCGGAGGGACACGGTGATATTTTTGTAAAAGAATGCTATTTAAGGAGGAATGTTATTTAAGGAGAATGCTCTTGATCCTTACAGTTGTAATCATATATATATATATAGTTAACAAGATGTGATTCACAGTTGTAATCATATAATGATTACGTTACTATATATATACTTTATGCGAATATAATACTGAACATGCATTCGCCCACCAGATTGTATATATTATAGTTATATATATTACATTATATAATAACCGTTCCAGATATCCTTTCCAGGGGAATCACGTGATTAGTATTATATTCTTAATAATTTTATAATTAAAATAAAGAGTTTATTTTAATTTTAAAATTGGATTTCATGCTAACTAATTAGAGTTAGAATTGGATTCCATGATAACTAATTGGAGTTGAAATTAGATTTCTTGTTTTCTAAAATAAAGGAGTTTATTTTTGAATAGAAAGGTGAATCTATGTTTCATTAAATAAAAGAGTTTATTTAGATATAGAATAAGATTTCATATTATTCAAAATAAAGGAGTTTATTTATAAATAGGAAAGAGAATATGTGTTTCCTTAAATAAAAGAGTTTATTTAGATATGTAATAAGATTTCATATTATTCAAAATAAATGAGTTTATTTTGACTTGAAATTGGATTCCATAATTAATTAAAATAAATAAGTTTATTTTGATTAAAGAATTTGATTAAAATAAAATAGTTTATTTTATTCAAAATTGGATAAATTAAAATAAAAGAGGTTTATTTTGATTTAAATTTGGATTAAAATAAAAGAGTTTATTTTGATTCAAAATTAGATTTTATGCTAACTAAATTTGTCCATTAAATGATATCAATATATATTGAATGTTTATTATTCATGAGATGAATGTTATTTATTGATGCATATGGTGATGCGTATGATAATAAATGAGTTTGATTATGGACTATTTGACCAATGTGATTGGATTTTATTTTAGTTGAATGCATAAATGTATGAGTTTTATTAAATGGGGTATGCGTACCTCGTCTTCTCTAATTTTTCTTAATATAAATTCTAACTCCCACCTATGTACTTCTCCTTGACTGCTGATCAAGGTTTCTATTTATTTTAAATAGTTTTGTAATAGGAATAGTTAGAATTATTTTGAAGAATTAGAGATCAAGGAGCAAGGAGCGCTTGAAGACCCGTTTGTAATGGAGCCCGGATTTAAATGTAATAGTTATATTTAAATATTAATTCTTGCACCCCTAAAGTTTGACCTTTTGGTTCACTTGGTGGCTCTAGTGAACCAAACTAGAATTAAAGTCCATAATCAATCTGAGTAGAATATAGTATTCTATATATGCATGCTTATACTATATATATTATATATTATGCAAATATGTTTCGCATGTTAATTAATATGACGCGTATTTTATATATATATATATATATATATATATATATATATATATATATATATATATATATATACATGCGCGCTAAACAAGATGAGACAAATTAATAATAAAACCCTCAAATAAATTATATTAAGTTGTATCGTTGAAAGATATTTAGAATATCGAACGTCGCCTTCTAGCATAGTAAAACAATAGAGTATTAAATATTTAATATGAGTTTGTTGTGCACACACAAGGCAAGTATTAAATATTTAAGATATTATTTTATCACATTTAATGCTTATAAATAGACTGAACAATGTTGTTTTGTTATGCACACACAAGGACAATGTTTTTCATTTGAATATATGGAGTGATAGGTATGACTTAACTTAGATCATTTTAGTTCGGATGTGCACACACTTGACCATTATGATCTAATAGGCAAAATACAAGGAGTTGCATAGTTGATGTAACTGACAAGAGTTGTCTACCTATTTATTTATATATAGTTTGTTGTGCACACATAAAACTATATACATTTGAAATGGGATCCTTATTCTCACTAGCATATCTTTAATTAGATATCGCCGAACTATATAAATTGAGGGTAATATAGTTTGATGAAACTAGTGAGGAAGAAATTGCTACTTTTAGAAAGTGGCAAGATGATGCACAGTAGGTTCAATGCATCATGCTCGCATCCATGAGTAATGAACTTCAGCGTCAGCATGAAACTATGGATGCTCTTACTATATTCATGCACATCAAGTAGTTGATGGTGAGAAAAGTAGGACTAATAGATATCAGATATCTAAGAAGATCTTTCGATCCAGAATGACCAATGACACTATGGTACAGATAAATGTCCTTAACATTTTCAATTTGATTGATCAATTAGGACAACATGTTTTGTCATGGATGGAGAGTTGAGGCAAGATTTGATCTTGCACTTACTCCCAGACTCCTTTCATAATTGTTATAAAATTTTTATATGAACAAGCTAGATATCAGCTTCGCTGATTTACTTAACATGTTGAAAAACAGCTGAGAGTCACTTTCCAACCAAGAAAGACCAAGTCTTACTGGTAGGGGATAAAGGATCTTCTTAAAAGAAGAACGATTCAAAGAAGGTAAATAGAAAGGCAAAAATAAAAGATAATAAGAACAAAACTGATAAGGATAGCGAAGGAGTTTGCTTCCACTGCAATAAGCCTGGACACCGAAAGGAAACTGCGAGAAGCATCTTGCAGAGGCTAACCAAAGAAGCTTAGTGAAGCTTCGGTTACAAATATAATTTTTTTTTTCATGATTGAAATAAAAAAATTTCTTTAAGTCAAGGTTCTACTTAAGTATAGGATACTGGCTTTGGTTATCATAAATATAGATTTATGAAGGGACTAAGCAGAAGTAGAAAGCTAAACAAGAGATAAGTAATCCTATGTGTGGAAATGAAGCAAAGGTTGCTGCAACAGCCATATGAACTTATAATTTAGCACAGCCTACGAGCAAGTCTATTAAGTCAATAAGTTGTTATTGTATTCCATTTCTTGTTGGAAACATTATTTCTATTTTATTGTTGGACAATGAAATATTTGGTATTATATTTAAGAACAATTGTTGTTCTATTTATAATAATAATAATATTTTGTATAGAACTGAAATATTACTTAATAGATTTTGTGTACTTGACTTACGTAAAATTATTTTGTAAATTGAACAAACTAGTATAAGAAAAGGAGATGATCGTTCAAAAGGTTGAATGTGTGTATTTGCTGAAATACAATTGTAAATTATTTGAATGGTTCAAAGAATTTAGAAATGAAACTAATTGACAAAGTATTAGGATTCTTTGATCGGATCAAGGAAGGAATAATTATGCAATGAGTTTCTAGATCATCTCAAATGGTTTTCTCACAATGGACGCCTCCTGATACGCAATAATTGATTGATGTATCTGAAACGAAAAATCGTACCTTGTTGGACATGGTGAGGTCCATAATAATTTTATCGACATTCCAGTATCCTTCTAGGATAATGTCCTAAAAATGGTTGCATATCTACGAAGAAGGTAACCTGAAAAATCCAGCCACAAAACTCCATAAAAGTCATGGACAGGAAGGATTCCTAATTTTAAGTATGTTAAGATAAGGGGTTGTCCAACTTATATGAAAAGATTTCAAAGGATAAGTTTGGGACAAGATTTGACAAGTACAAATTTGTGGGATATCCTAATGTAAGTTTAGAGTATATGTTCTATAATCTTACTTAGCAAAAGGTGTTTGTTACGAAACACGTTGCCTTCTAAGATAAAAATGTTTATCATTAAAGGGGCTAGTGGGAGGATAATAGATCTTGAAGAGTTCAAGAACCACAAAAATTATAAGTTAAATAAAAAGAACCTGTAGATAGACCTATTGTACCACAACTGAATCGTAAATCTGGAATAGTACCGAAGATACCTAGGAGGTATGGATTCATAATGGATGATGATGATGATGTACGTATCATAGAAGATGATGATCCAGTTACATACGATGAGGTAAGAGTTGTAGACACTCAGAGAAATGGATTGAAGCAAGCTTCTCAAAAAATGGAACATTCGTTTTGATGAAACAAATCAAAAGAGTTTGATTTTATCAAAAGCAAGAATAAACCTAGTGTGTACAAAATGGTCAGTGAGAGCATCGTGACATTCCTAGTATTATATGTTAATATACTACGGATAAGGAATAACATACCAATGCTACAATTAGTAAAAAAAAAGTTGTCTAAACATTCCTGTAACAACCCGATATTTTCTATATAATTAAATCAGAAATTTTGCGTATAAATTTTTTTTATTTTAAAGATGAGGATTTGTACAAGATAAAGTGTATATGTATTTATGTGATAAATAAAAATATATTTATTACATGTATAATTAAAAATAATTTTATTTTAGAATTATTGAGTATTATAAAGTATATTCTTATAATAATTAATTTTATTACAGAAATATTTTTATTAATTATTTTCTATGAAAATATAATTATATATTATTTAAATAATATATGAAAAGATTTTAGAATAATTATAATAATTATTTTATTATATGAATTTTTGTACAGATTATTAAGTTAACTATTTTACCTTAATTAATAAGGTTAAATATGAAAGATAAATCAGATATGAAATTCAAACCCTAATTTTTGATTTTTATCAAGGAATGAGAATAATAATATAATATTAATTATATTTTGATTTTTTTAGTGCTATAAATATGTACTATATGTACGTATTGATAATGGTTGGTCAATTATGGTGTATTATGATCAAACCCTAGCAATATTTTTATAAACCCTAGTATTACTGTTAAACCCTAGTTTCGAAGTCATATGCGACTTAAAAAATCTGATATGACACTGTGTTATGTGTAATACGATTGTGTTAATGTGATTAATATCATGTATAGTAGATTTTATTACTAATTATGGAAAACCTAATTAGTAACCTAAAACCCTAATTTCTAGAATCCTAATTTGGTAATTAGAAATCCTAATTATAATTTGGTAACCCTAATTATCAAAATTGTAAACCTTAATTGCAAAAATTAGCAAGGATAATTATAATTAGTATATAAAACCCTAATGTTCATGTATAACGTAGTTATTAACCTAATCTAATTAAGGAAACCTTTATTTTCTATTTTTAGAAACTAATTTTATTTTTTATTTTAAATCCTAAATGAAAACCTAGAAATTCATTTTTTGCTAAGCCTTAGGGTGAAACCCTAAGGGTCTGTTAAGTTTACAAAATGGCCATTAAAAATATAAGTTCAATGACCAAAATACCCCTCTTTGGATTTATTTTTTGTAACTTGTAAAAATTGCAACACCTTTAGTTGGTGACCAACTATTATTGACTTGGTGACTTAAAACTACAACTCAGCCTAGATCAGTAGCTATGCAATCAAAATACATTGCACGAATGAATTATAAAAGGATTGAGAGAGAGAAAGTGTAATCATTTGCTCATTTTGCACTCTAGCTCTTAACAACTCTCTCTCTCTCACCTAATGCTCCGAAAATCATAAGTTTCTCAGTCACATAAACAGCCCCTAGATCACCTAATATCATATTGGAGAGCAAGAATCAATGATTGAACAAGAAGGTATAAAAACCCTAACCCTATTTGATCTTACATGCTTAAGAAAAATTTCATGTTTATGTGTTTGATCATGTTTTATAAGATGTTTTTAGATGTTATATGTTGATCCATCATGGATCCATAGCATCAAAGTACCTTAAAATTGAGTTTTTCAAAAACTGTCCAAGAATAAATTTTTGGTCTGACAAGCAAATGTCAGGAGCCATAGATTCTTATTCGATTATGATTTTTGTTATTTTAAAGCTTTAATCTATACTCTGTCATGTTGTCTTTAACCTGGAAGTGGATTTACAGTTGTTTAATGTCTAGATTTCAAGTTATAATCGGTCAAAGTCGATTGACCGACCATGACCGAGTATAAATCTGGGTAACCCAGAAAGCCTTTTTCAGTGTCTGACAAGTTTTGCTACGTCTAGATCTGACAATTGTTATGTGATATGATTATGTTATGGTAACCATGTTGTAGCCTGTAAAATGGACTTTAGATTCATGTCTTTAGATCCTTTAAACAAGCAATAGATCGAATGGAGTGATCGGTCAAAGTAGCATCCTAAATCACGTTTTCTGTTTTCTGGAATTTCCAGAAAACATGTGAGCTAAGTTTCTGACATAGTTTGACCACATGATAAATTGTGATTGTTTTGTTGTTGGACCGATTTGTTGATTTAGTGTTGTTCCTTGACATGAGGACTATAACTTAGAACAATTAGATCACAAGAAACATGACCAGAACATAAAGGAAATCGAGCTTGAAAGTGATCGGTTGAACTGTTGGGTTTCTGGGAAAACCCAGAAACACTCTGACAGCATGTTTCCTAGCCCAGATCTCATTTGTGTTATGTTATTTGATATTGATTGTTGCTGATACTTGTAGTATTACAATAATACTACAAGATCAAAGTCATATTACACCCAGAAACTATATGATCTGTCAGATATTCTTGGTCAAACTAGGCTACTTGATCACTGTCATGAATGTTCTAGGTTTGGCCAAGAACATGAAGAACACCTATAGCGACGGTTCTGTCGCTATAGGTAGTCTTTAGCGACACTTAATTTCTAAAAATTATATTTTTATTAAATAATTACTGAAAATTAGTTTTTAATTATTAAAAATACAAATTAAATTATTAAAAATTATTTTATGGTCTGAAAATTAGTTTTTAATTATTTTGAATATATTTCATAAATATTTAATATTTTTGAAATATTAAAGGTATTTAATTTATTTAATTATAATATTAAATAAATTATTTAAAAATGATTTTAATACATAAAAAATTATTTAAAATTATATTATGATATAAAAAAATATTTTAAGTTATTTTTAATGACTTTTAATATTTTGTGATAAATTTCATTAATAAATTAATATTAATGATCATTAAGTTATTTAATAAATGAATTAAATAAATAAATAAAAAATAATTTTATTATATTAAAAATTATTTTAAATAATAATAAGGTATTAAAAATATTTTAAGTTATAAAATATAACTTTCAATATTTAAAAGTAAATTTCATTGATTAATTATTATTAATGATATTAAAGTTATTTAATAATAATATTAAATAAATTAGTTTAAAAGTAATTTTAATATTATAAAAATCATTTTAAATAAAAATAAAGTGTTTAAAGATATTTTAAGTTATAAAATATAACTTTTAATATTTATAGGATAATTTCATTAATAATTTAATATTAATGATATTAATTTAACATTAATGATATTAAATTTATTTAATAATTATGTTAAATAAATAGTTTTAAAATGGTTTTATTAATTTAAAAATCATTTAAAAAGAGATATAAATGAATTAAGAATATTTTAAGTTATAATTAATGACTTTTAATATTTTGATAAATAGTACATTAATATTTAAATATTGATGGTAATTTTTTAAAAGTGATTTTAAATATTTTAAAAATCATTTAAATGCAATATAAATGCTTTAAAAATATTTTGAGTTATTATAAATAACTTTAATATTTTGGCAATGGTTTCATTAATAGTTTAATATTAATTAACTATTAATGATAATAGAATTATTCGATATTTAAATTATTTAATAATGATTCCGATGTTTGAAAATGCATGATAAATTATAATAAATGTTTTAAAATTATTATAAGTCATTTAAAAATAATATGACTGATACTTACATATATTGAGCTACAGAATAAAGTCTTAGACACGATAATTACCCGATAAAGCTGTCGGTACACCGACATATTTTAGAAATTGATCTGAACATAGATTATTTAATTAGATATATGATTGTTTGTGATCCAGTGACTGCTAAACCTATGTGCCAATATGATTAGGTTATGTGCTGACTGCAATAAGCAGTATTATGTGTTACGATATGTTATTCTAATCAGTAAAATGATCTTATTACTGATAGGTAGTTATATAAAAGATAAAACTAAGTTGCAAATTGTAAGCAGCGTATCAGGCAAGTATCATACATTTGCATTTTCTTTATGCAATGGACAAAAGTAAGAGAGTTTTAGAATTATATTATTATTGTACCAGATTATTAATCCTATTGTTATATATCTTATATCTGATCATTGATTATCAACATGGTACTATATTGTAATTCAGATATATATATTTTGTTCGTTAATTTCTAAATATGGTTATTTAAGTGTCTCCACTTAGATAATCATTGTATTTAATCATATATTGATATATATATATATATATATATATATATATATATATATATATATATATATATATATATATACACACACCTATTGATCACCAGTATGTATACAATAAGTAAAAGCCGTCTAAGCTATTTGATCAGCTAGACACAGATTAAGAAATATTGTTGAACATGATAAAACCTTTTTGTATCCAATCACATTGTTTTGGTTCGGATTCCCGACTAAGTATGAACATCCCAAACATGGAAAAATTTTTATGCACCCAAGGCGGATTGAGTGAACGATAATATCATTATTGCATGTAGTATTGATCAATACAGGGCATAACGGGCTGATCACTCCCGTGCCCGTAAGTTATGACAGTTTATGGATGAAGTTCTGCTAAACCTATTCAAAAATTGAAAACAATGTTCATAGTATGTCACCTTAACCCTATTTATAGTCATTACGTAGTTTCCAAAATTTGATAGAGAGTTGTTATGTCATTATTATCGGTTTAGATTTACTTCACAACTATTGATTGGTTGTAGAAGGGTAGTACAAAGAAAACATTTAGTCCTTTTAGCTAATATTTATAATTGTTATTACTTACTGGGCACTCAAATGCTCATCCTTGCTTAATTTAAATATTTTCAGCTAAGTGTGAACAACCTGAAGGCTCTGTTAAGAACAAGGGAAAAGGAAAGGTTGCTGAATGATTGTAATATTATATTATGTAATAGTTTATATTATTAAGACAATGATATATATTATCTATCATGTTATGTAAGGAATGTATTAAAGGTTACGTACTTGGGATTTAGACTCTGATAAATATGTAAATTAAGTTGGTATCTATATTATTGTTATTATTATTAGTGTTATTCCGCTCATAAAAATGGTATCGTGAAGCACCGAGTTCGGGTTTTAAGTACCCGAATTTGGGGGCTTTACAAGTTGGTATCAGAGCTTAGGGTTAGAAACCTTAGGTGGGATAGACCATAGGCTATAACCTTAGAACAGAGGAAAACGTTAAAAATATAAATAACTTATATAGAGTTTAAAAAGAGATGAATTGAATAAAATCGTCGTCAAACAAAATAAAAGATAACTTGTATAAAACTATTATTTGCTGTGTATATATACCATATGCTAATTAGGATAATTTATGTGTGTAGATGTCTGGTGAAAAATGCTTGTTATATGCTTATAGCATGAAGAAAGATCAAATCCATACACCCGAGCTAATATCGAAGCCAATAGCTGAAATAGAGGCTCACAATAAAAACAACTCTGATGATGTGGTTATTTTAGAAAACATAGTACCAGATCCAGAGATGGTGGAGCTGACAGATAGTCATTCGGACACTAAAGTTGTAGCTGATCAAGCATCAACGGAGGTGCAGAATCTGAAGAACAAGGTTTCTTCTCTAGAAAAGCTGTGGGAAATAGAAAAGCTGCTAAATAGTCAATTGCGAAAAGCCTTACTAGAAACAATGGAAGAACAAGATAAGCTTAAAATCTAAATTGATCACATGGAAGCCACAAGCAACACATCGTGTGCAGCTCCGAGCGATAAGGGAAAAAGAAAGGTAGAAGACCATGACTTAGGAAAATCCGATAAGTAGAAAGGGAAAAGAATATGTTACATTTGCGGCTATAAGAGACATACCACTCTGTATTGTCCCGACTATAAACCAGGTGCATGATTTATCTGTGGGATAGAAGGTCATCAGGTGAAGGGTTGTCCAAGAAAAAGGCGTAGTGAATAAGTAGTATAGGTTCTGTTGTGTAGGTTTGTTTAATGTAATATATGTGATAAGTACGTCCATGTAATGTAATATTCCCAACTTTTGTATTAGTCAAGGTTATAAATCCCAACTTTTATAGTCACAAAGGGATAGCTAATGTGACGCTCCCAAAATAGGTATACATCACCCATTCTGAGTCGCCAAATACATGGTACAGAAACAAATACAACTTTATTAAAACACTTGTCGCGCAAAATACGACAACACAATACTGTGAGTTTAAATACAAATATTATCTTCTAGACAATATCCACACTCAAATAACTCCTCATTATAATTATTGAAACACTATTTAATAAAATAGTGAGAACTGCTAACACCACTGACTAGAAACATCACTCCACTCCCCGACTAGTTCCCGCTATATTCTCGCCTCCTAAGAGAAATGGAACAAAAAGGAAAAGGGTGAGCTCAACTAGCCCAGTAAAGAATATTATGACAAAGATAATATACAACAACTTATCATTAGTCTTCAACAGGGAAAAATCTGATAAAATATAATATACAACAAGTTTTAGATCAACAACTGCAGCGGAAACAACAAACCATTAGAAGAGTCAAGTAGAGAATGAGTTCTACTATCTTCTAAGATTTAAAAGTCCATCATCAATATTTTATCCCTGTAACAATAATCAATAACCATCTTTAATCAAATATTCATCTTTGCACTACAGGCCAAAGATATTCATTTGTATCACTAGTCGGTCATGTTCATCTCAACACCTGTTCATCTTTGCACTACGGGCCAAAGATATTCATCAGTTAATCATTCATCTTTGTACTACAGGCCAAAGATATTCAGTAATATCATTATTTAGGACTTAGGATGATGAAAAATATTTTAAAGAAAACGAACCCAGTGAGACAGAAGGACTAATATTCGGGATTCGTATTACAGTTTATCCAAGTGCAATAATACTCCATAACAACCAATTGTGAAATAGAATTCAAAAATAAAGATCAAAACATGGATACAATCAAAGATAGTAACCATAATAGATATCTTGGATAAAAATTTTTATTTTTTGGTGAATAGTGCCGTATACGTGAATAGTGCCGTATACGTGAATAGTAACCCTGACACAAAAAGTTTTAAATTTGATAAAAAGTTCATATCAATATTTCAGCATAATGATATTGAAGAAAATAATATCATTTAAGAAGAAAATAATATCCATTACCTCAAGATAACAATACTTTTGTTCAGAATATCGGTATAAGGCTGAAGGAAACTTGCACTGATAAATAAAAACTCATAAAGTATCTAAATACTCACAAAATACGCTTGATAATATAGAGAGAGAAGGAGAGAAAACTTATAAATTCTGGTGTGATTTTCAATTCTAACTTAGCCCTCTATTTATAGAAAAATGTTAGCACGCCGAAGCAGACTTGACCTGCAACCTGATGGCTTTACCTGCTACTATTCCCACCCACCACATTTGAATAAAAATTCTAGCACATTTCTCACTAACCAAAAGTGGGGCCCACTCAATTCTAAAATTTTTCACCAAAATTATTTATAAACCTCATTTCCGAATCATTCACCTCTTAAAATTCATAACAAATTATATGTTCATTTTTAATGGTTCAAAATTTGTGGACATATACTCAACTTATATATGTATAATATATACAAAAATCACAACGATCCAATGGTCAGATTAAAAATTATAACTCACGCAATATATCTCAAGAACAGTGATTTAATTTTTAATACCTCCATTTCGACAAAAACACCTCAACATTAATTCTTTCACATAAAATAAATATATCCATCAATTATATCCACATAAAATAAATATTTCCTTATCATATAAATCAATAATTAATTATTCACAAATAATATTACAGAATCACAATTATGACAACCAGACCGTTCCTAAGAAAGAGGGGGCTTTCCAATAAGGATTTCTCCTTACTAACGCGGAATTAGATGACCAAACCTCTCCTTAGACAGGACTTTCTAGACATTGTAAATAATGCTATCTAATAATATTATTCAAATAATATGAATTATTGATCTGATAATTAAAAATACTGTGCAGCAACAATTATTGAAATAACAATAATATAAAATATCAACGCAGCAATTATTGAATCAATAAAATAAAATATTGAATAGTAACTACTGTAACAATTATTGAGTAGTGCCTTCTTACGTAAGAATCAATAATTGGTGCAATACTGTGTGCTACTATATTTTAACCACTGGGTATTCTAACAGTATTAACGGTAACAACTACGCCGTTATTTATAAATAACTTATACTTGTCGTTTTCTTCATCCAATTGCTTTCTATTATGGGGCCCACACAAGGTTGCGTCGTCGTACGAATATTTCTTGACAGAAAGAACATTCCACGACCAAACGAATATTCCCCGACAACAAATGAATATTTTATAACCACTTGTTTATTTTGTAAAATTTGCACATTTCACCCATAACTAAAGTATTATATCAAATTAACACCTTATTATACACAATAATATTTAGAGAAAATTTGATTTTATTCATTAATAAATTGGGGTCTTACAACCTCCCCTCCTTATGAAATTTCGTCCTCGAAATTGACGTACGTACCTGGTGTTTCGAAAAGGTGAGGATACCTCGCTTTCATTTCTGATTCCAACTCCCAGGTCATTTTTTCAATAGCATGGTTTCTCCACAAAACCTTAACTTGTGGTATAACCTTCGTGCGTAGAGCATGCTCTTTCCTATCCAAGATCTTAACAGATACCTCCTCGTACGTTAAATCTTCGGCTATCTCGTCTGGTTCTAACTCAATTATGTGGTTCGGGTCTTTCACATATTTACGAAGCACAAATACGTGAAAAACATTATGAACACGAGACATGCTTGGAGGTAATGCGAGTCGATATGCCACATTTTCTATTCGGTCAAGAATTTCAAATGGACCAACAAATCGTGGATTGAGTTTTCCTCTCTTCCCAATTCTTGTAACTCCTTTCCATGGTGCAACACGTAACAATACATGATCCCCAATACTAAATTTTACATCATTTCGATGAAGATCCGCATAACTCTTTTGTCGATCATGTGCCATTTGTATACGTTGTCGAATAGTTTGGATCTTCTCTGTAGTTAAGCGTACCAATTTTAGTCCCAACAACGTTACTTCACCCACCTCGTCCTAGCATACTGGAGAACGACACTTTCGTCCATACAAGGCTTCAAATAGAGTCATACCTATACTTGCCTGATAACTATTGTTGTAGGAGAATTCCACCAGTGGCAAGTACTTATCCCAACTTCCTTTGAAATCTAGAACACAGAGTCTTAATAGATCTTCAAGGGTTTGAATAGTCCTCTCTGATTTCCCGTCTGTTTGAGGATGGTATGCTGAACTGAATCGTAAATCCGTGCGCATAGCTTTCTGCAAGCTAACCCAAAATCGTGAAGTGAGTCTTGGGTCACGATCCGAAACTATGGATACTGACATGCCATGCAATCTCACAATCTCATTCACGTACATACTAGCAAGACGTTCAAGGGAATAAGTCTCACGTATAGGTAAGAAATGAACAGACTTGGTTAATCTATCAACAATGACCCAAATTGCATCTATGTCTTGAGAAACCTTGGGAAGACCCGTAACAAAATCTATAGTAATGTGTTCCCACTTCCATTTCAGAATCTCAAGTGGTTGCAATGGACCCTTTGGTACTTGATGCTCCGCTTTTACACGTTGACAAGTTAAACACCTCGAGATAAACTCCGCGATCTCCCTTTTCATATTGCTCCACCAAAATGTATGTCGAAGATCGTGATACATTTTGGTACTCCCAGGATGGATTGCAAACGGTGTGTTGTGTGCCTCCATCATGATTCTATGATTCAAGTTAGAATCGTTAGGAACACAAAGTCTGGAGTTGACTCGAAGTATTCCTTCTTCATCGATTCTTGCTTTTGGAATAACACCTTCTTGCACTTTCTTTTTCATACGCATCAGCTCCATGTCCGTAGCTTGAGCAGCTTTAACTTTATCGATTAAAGTCGGTTCTACTCATATATTTGATATCATCATGTGGGTACTTGGAGCCTTCATCTCTATCTACATCCTTTGAAAATTATACAAAATGGGCCTTTATGTTAACAACATTGCACTCGTACCCGTATATGATCTTCTACTCAATGCGTCAACTACTACGTTCGCTTTTCCAAGATGATATTGGATGGTACGTTCGCATGTTGAGTTCCTTTTGGGTGAAGAAATATTTGAGGCTTTTATGATTCGTATAGATCTCCACTTTCTCCCCATACAGGTAGTGTCTCCAAATCTTCAACGCAAAAACGACTGCTGCCAACTCCAAATCATGAGTAGGATAATTCCTCTTATATTCTTTGAGTTGTCGCGAGGCATAGGCTGTGACTTTCCCATGTTACATGAGAACATATCCTAACCCTTTGCCTGAAGCATCGCTATAGATAACAAATCCATCCGAACCAGATGGTATTTGTCAGAACAGGTGCCGAAATGAGTCTCCTCTTGAGTTCTTGAAAATTCTTCTCACAATTCTCGCTCCAACCGAATTTTGTATCCTTCCGAGTCAGCTGAGTTAACGGAGTAGTGATTCTAGAAAATTCTTCCACGAGTCTCCAATAATAACCAGCTAAGCCCAGAAAGCTACGTACTTCGGTCACCGACTTCGGTTGCTCCCAACTTTGTATGGCTTCAATCTTCGCCGGGTCGACAGATACTCCATGTTTTGACACCACGTTCCCAAGGAATGCTACTTCCTCAAGCTAGAACTCACATTTCTTCAGTTTGGCATATAGCTTGTTTTCATGAAACCTTTGCAGTACCAGCTTCAAATGGTACTCATGATCTTCACGGGTTTTGGAATAGATGAGGATGTCATCAATAAAGACAACAACGAACTGATCTAAATATTCTTTGAATACACGGTTCATCATATCCATGAAGGCAGCAGGAGCATTAGTCAATCCAAAAGACATGACTAAGAATTCATAATGCCCGTACCGAGTTCTGAAGGCAGTCTTTGGAATATCCTCAGTTTTAATCTTCAGCTGATGATATCCAGAACGAAGATCGATCTTTGAAAAGAATTGTGCTCCTTGCAACTGGTCGAACAGGTCATCAATACGAGGTAGCGGATACCTATTCTTCATGGTGACATGGTTCAATTCTCGATAGTCAATACAAAGTTGCATACTCCCGTCTTTCTTCTTTACGAATAAAATAGGAGCACCCCAAGGAGACGTACTAGGACGAATGAAACCGATGTCTAACAATTCCTGTAATTAGACTTTTAACTCCTAAAGTTCAATAGGAGTCATTCGACATGGGGTTTTAGAAATGGGCTTTGTACAGGGTTCAAGGTCAATAAAGAATTCAACTTCTCGTTCTGGGGGTAGACCAGGAAGTTCTTCAGGAAATACGTCAGGAAATTCACTAACAATAGAAATATTATTCAAATCTGACGTGTTTTTGTTCAAGTCCATAACATGGGCTAAGAAAGCTTGACATCCGTTTTTCAATAAACGAATGGCTTTATGGCTTGATATGACAGCGATTGATTTTAATGGTTTGGTTGCTTGAATTCGCATAACAGGTTGGTTAGGAATATGAAAACTAACAACCTTACGAAAACAATCAATTTTGGCATGATGAGTAGTTAACCAATCAATTCCTAAAATCACATCAAAAGCAAGTATCTTTAAAGAGATAAGGTCAACAGGTAATGTGATTGTGCCAACTTGGATTAAGCAAGATTTATAAACTGTAGATGTAATGAAAGTTTCTCCTAACGGAGTCTCCACAGATAGGTCAAAGTCTAATTTCTCCGGAGTCAAGTTTAAACGTTGAGCACAAGCAGGAGAGATAAAAGAATGGGTAGAACCGGTATTTAGTAAAGTATAAACTTCGCAAGAATTCAAGATTAGCTTACCCGTGATCACCTCGTTCGGGTTTCTCACGTTTTGGCCAGTCAAGACAAACGTACTTCCAGGAATCCCTGATTTCGACTTATCCAGGACAGCTTTTGGAGTCACCATCCTGGCTGAACTTGGTTTTGCTATAGAACACTCTCGAGCTATATGACCCTCCTTTCCACAGTTATAACATACCTTGGATTGTTGGGGCAGCTTGGGCTGATATGTCCCTCTTTCCCGCATTTGTAACAAACGACCGGTGCTCGTTCTCCTCCCACTACAAAAAATGGGTCTTTAACAACGATTTTTCGGGCAACGACTTTATAAGTCGTTGCTAAAAGTATATGTTTAGCAACGAAATTTGTCCTTCATTGCAGATTGTTTCCGTCTTTCACTTTTTGCAACGAAATTCATAAGTTGTTACAAAATTTCGTTGCTAATTCATTAGTGGGAAAAAAATTCGTTAGAAATTCGTTGCAAAATTTTTGGTCACTTGCTTTCCCGTCAACGTGGGCAACAAAATTTTTTTTGTTGCTAAAAATTGGGCTTTAGCAACGATTTTTCAGGCAACGACATTATAAGTCATTGCTAAAAGTGTATGTTTAGCAACGAAACTTGTCCTTCGTTGCAGATTGTGTCAGGCTTTCGCTTTTTACAACGAAATTCATAAGTAGTTGTAAATTTTGGAAACAAAATTCGTTAGAAATTCGTTGCAAAATTTCTAACCACTTGATTTCTCCTCATCGTGGGCAACTAAAGTTTTTTTGTTGCAATATTTCGTTGCCTATTATGGACCACATTCATTGGCAATAATTTTTATTTTCGTTGCATATTTTATACAACTTTTTGCAACGACTATTAAAATATTGCCTTAAATTAAGATGATAATAATAATAATAATAATAATAATAATAATAATAATAATAATAATAATAATAATAATAATAATAATAATAATAATAATAATAATAATAATAATAATAAATAATAGAAACTAAATACTAAATACTAATCCTTGTAAAATAATAGAAACTAGTCCCAAGTCCTCGGGTGGTCATTGGATCAATATTCCAAACTGGAGGTCTTGGTTTCGAACCTTTGCATCAACATATTTTTTGGGATAAAGTTCAATAATAATAATAATAATAATAATAATAATAATAATAATAATAATAATAATAATAATTGTACTAAATACTAATCCTTGCAAAATAATAGAAACTAGGCCCAAGTGCTCGGGTGGTAATTGGATCAATATTCCAAACTGGAGGTCTTGGTTTCGAACCTTTGCATCAACATATTTTTTGGGATAAAGTTCAATATTCAACACGTCAGTCTGTCCACATATGATATGTACGTATGTGTGTTACATACATACATATTCTTTTCAAAATTTCTTATCAAACTAAATAAAATATTAAACAAATCTCAACATTAAACTAAATATATATAAAGTAACTATGAATATTTTTATCTATATATATATATATATATATATATATATATTTAGTTTAATGTGGAGATTTAATATGGGTACATATCTAGGTAATAGAATTTATTTAATACACAAAAAATATAACATAAGAAGAAAAAAAATATCACAGCTAGGTTTCAAACCTAAGACATATGGGTTATTGAGCCATTAAGCTACCAAAGAGCCATTCTAATTTACCACTTAACTAAACAAATCTCAACATTAAAGTAAATTTTAGATGAAATATTTATAAATTTATAAATTTTAAAGATAAATTTATATGAATATTTAGAGTTAAATTTATATATATGGTAATAGAATTTATCTAATACACAAAAAATATAACATAAGCAGTAAAAATATCATAACTAGGTTTTGAACCTAAGACCTATGGGTTATTGGTCCATTAAGGTACCACTGAGCCATTCTAATTTATTAGTTAACTAAACTACTGCCATAACTATTAGCGGTAGACAGTGTAGCACATGAGCAAATGAGGGGCAAATGAGTAATTTCTCATGTCGCTACAGCTTGTAGTGGTAGGGGAAATCCATTTCAATCCTTGTCATCCAATGTTGCGATCAACAGTATAGATTATGGTTGTTGAAATAGTACTCGTGACAATCGATTGCCAAACATGTTACTTCCGGGCCTTCGACCCAAATAAACCCAACCTCATCAAACTTGATTATTATATCTATGCTTACCAATATTTCTTATTTTTAGATAGAAGTAGGATATACTTACAAGTACTCCTTCACTCTAAGAATGAAAGTGATGATTGATTTTTTGCGAATTTAAAAAAAAAGTCAAATGATAAAATTATTCATATTTAAATTCTCATCTAATTGCATATTTTTCTATACATGACTAGTGATATTATATAAATAATAAAAATATGACATTTAATACTAAGGATATTACGCACAAATTATTGTAAAAAATAGATTATTTAATATAAATTAATATTTAACTTGAGATTACATAAAATAATAAGAACTTTTATTCTTAGACGGAAGGAGTAACTTAAATCACGAACATATTTTTAAGTCTAAAAATAAAACAAAAAAAGAAGAATAGTAATGGTATACCCCTAGCTATTCCTAATTCTCCTTTTATCGTTTTTCCAAATATATTATAAAATTAAATTATAATACTATCAGTTCTAAGAGAAAACATAAAAGATGAAGAAAAATTTATTATGTTTTATGAACTAGAACATAATAAAGTTATTTAAAAATGACTTATAAGTCATTCCTAATAAGATAGTTTGACCCATATTAATGTAATATCAATTTTATCCCTATTTTATTTAATATTTTTTAAAAAAACGAATTTGTAAAAAAGAAGAGTAAGATGCAATGTCACTTTAATTGACATTAGAATTTTTATTTTTATTTTTTTTATAACTGCAATCTTATATACTCCTTCATTTTCATCGCCGATGACAGAGAATAAACATAAAAAAATATTGATGCTTGTAAACAAGTATAAGAGATCAAAAAAATTATATCAAAAAGAGATTCCAACGTCAGTTAAAGTGATGTTACGTCTTCCTCTTCTTTTTTACAAATTTGTTTTATAAAAAAAAATTTAAAAAAGTTATAATGCCGGTTAGTTTGGCATTGGATCACATTTTTATTTTTTTCAAATTTCTTTAAAAAAATAAAATCATTTTAAAAAAAAATTAAGATAATTTTTTTTAAAATTCGTTTTTTAAAAAAATATTTTTTAATGTGGCGTTGGTTGCCTTTCTGATTTTTAGTCAAAAAAAAAATCTAAAAATTCAACGCCATTTCAAATGGCGTTCAGTAGTTTTTCCCAAATTAGATATGAGAGCCTTTACTCTCAACAGCAGCCATTAAAGTTTTTATTTTAAAAAAAATATTAGTTTAAAAATAAAATCTTTTTTAAAAAAATTAAAGCTTTTTTTAAAAAAAAATAATTTTTTTATTTATTAAAATTATTTTTAAATTAATTAATTTGGTTAAAAAAAGAGCATATTCCAAAACAATTTGAACAAAAATGGATATAATTAAAAAAGTTGAATATAATTTAGGTAATTCCGAGATCCAACTTTTCCCCATTCTTTCTCCTAATATACTTTTGCCTCCGACTTCTCTCAGTCTCGAACAGTCAAGCTCTCGATCTCTCATCTCTCATCTCTCATCTCGATCTCTCATCCGATCATACCTCAAAATCTCATATCTCGATTTCTAATCTCTGTTTCTGCCCTAACCTAAGCCCCTAACCCAAAAGCCAGAACCCCAGATCTCGATTTTTCATCTCTATTTCTGCCCTAATCGTACGTCGAACAAAATCTGGACGGAACCTCATCTCTAACTTTGAGCCTGGACATAATCTTATCTTTACTACTTTGTGTTCCTTAAATTGTGAGTTCTAAAGTCTTTAATTTGTCTAATTTAATATAGGGCCAACTTGTTCTTTATTCTTTGTTCTAATTTACTATTGTGTAATCAATATTTTAGAGGTTATTTATTTGTTATTTGATTCAACAGTACTGTGTTATTCATATTTCCGTAATCAAACTTTGCAAAATTTGAATCTAAGTTATAATAATAATAATAATAATAATAATAATAATAATAATAATAATAATAATAATAATAATAATAATAAGTGGGTTGTAATTATTTTTGCTTGTGTTTTCTTCAGTATTGCTTGTGTAAACATTTGATGCCTATAGATTAAAAGAAGGTTTATAATTATGTTTTCACCAATACATTTATTTGTTTCTGTAAAACAGGCGATGCTCTGAATGCACTGAAGAACATTTTAGCTGATCCTAACAATGTTCTGCAAAGTTGGGATCCAACTGTTTTCAATCCATGTACTTGGTTTCATGTTACGTGCAACAGTGAAAATAGTGTTACAAGAGTGTAAGCTTCTTAATCTTGTGAAATTATTATTGATGTAACCTGCTATTATATTTGGGCGTGCTTTATGGTTCCTGCTGCACAGCGGTATAGTAACAATTTTTTTACATTGTTTACTCCCAGTGATCTAGGAAATGCTAACCTTTCTGGTCAACTGGTTACACAGCTTGGTCAGCTTCCAAATTTGCAGTACTTGTAAGTCATCCTTTTGTGAGGTTGAAATTGCTACACTTTTTTTCTCATTGGTTTATTCTTGCTAGGTTGTTTTCTTCCTCTAAAGATATTTCCTTTATTGTTACTATTGTCTGTGTATATATTCTTCATAGCTTTCTTTTATGTGATCATTGATGATGGTAATATCTGTACATGCATCTCCTGCACCTGCGGATCCACTCTTTGTTCTTGGTGGGCAGTTGCTTACCTTAACATTCTTGTGCAAAACTACTAAAATGAACTCTTTTAACAAGAAATCAAATCCATTAAAAACAGCCAAGTCAAAGTGAACTCTTTTATTTGCTTCATTTTCCCGAATTGCTATTATTTTTAAATATGTGCAGGAAGATTGTTTCTACGACTTGCATCACAATACTGGGTATCAAATTTTAATGCTACGTTTACGGAAGACAAGGGACGAAATTATGAAGTGTACTATCTCTATATATGTAGATATATACTTTGATTGAAGAACTGTGGTAGCTTTAGATGGTTAATTGTAAAGATAATAAATGATTATGTAGTTGATGATTTTATTAAGTTAATAATATTTTAGTTTTTTGTATTTTTGCTATTATTTGCTATGGGGACATTGAGCCAGCCAGGTACACAAAAAAATGTCAAATTTTGATTTGGCAACAATATAATTCGTTACCAAAGTATTGAATAAGTTTTAATATAACAACAATTTTTTATACATTCAGTAACAAATTTTCGTTGCTAATGACATTAAAAATATAATATTTGGCAACGAAAAATTAACCTAATAACAACGGAGAGGATATTGTTGCTAATACTAAAATAAAAGGCAATATTTTTTATCGTTGCAAATCATATCAACTTTTGTTGCACATATAAAGAAATAGCAACATATAATGTCGTTGCTAATCGAAGACTTTCGTTGCTATTGAAAAATAACCAGCAACAAACAATTTCGTTGCTGATTCAGCATAATGTCGTTGCCAAATAATATAATTAGTAACGAAAATCGTTGCTAAAAAGTTTACATTCAGCAACGAAAGCATGCTTAGGCAACAATTTTCATAATTTACTGCAACGAAAAATGTCATTGCAAAATGGTGTCAATTGCAACGAAAATGCATGGCCGTTGCAAAAAAAAAAGAGTTCATTTCGTTGCCAATTAGCAGGTTTTTGCAACGAAATGGGGTTTTTAGCAACGAAATTTTAATTATTCTGCAACAATACATTTTGTTGCTAAAGGATCGATGTCTCTGTACGATAGCTAAATTTCATTGCAAAATGTATTACTTTTGAAAACGGAAAAAATACGTTCATTGCGGAACAATTAGCAACGTTAATTGAGCAACGAAAGACGCAACGACAGTAAAGTCGTTGCCAAAATCCTTTAACAACGAAATTTGGCACCTTTAGCAACGAAAATCGGTTGTTGCTGAAACCCCATTTTTTGTAGTGTCCCCTAGAAACAGTTGATGTTTGTGCTGACGTTTTCACGTTATCATTGTTGTACCTTCTCTTCTTGAAATCTCCTCCCGACTCGCTCCTTCTATTATCACGGCCACGATTTTCACTAGAGTGGTTACCGCTTTTATCCGAATGTTTTCCTCCCTGCTGGTTTTTATTGGTCCGATGACTGCTGCCACCGGTATTACCTTGGTTGTGTTCTCTCGGTTGAATATACTCATTATCTCGCTCTAATAATTGAGCCCTGTTTACAACATCTGAATATAAAGAAAATTTATGAGAGATAAGATATTGCCGAATCTCGGATTTTAAACCTCTCAGAAACATCCTTGTCATTCGTTCCTCATTCTCGACCAAATGATGTGCAAACCTGAATAACTCTGTAAATTTCGCCTCGTACTGGGACACCATTATGTTATTTTGTTCCAGTCTAATAAACTCTACCTTCTTCATATGACGAATACTTTTAGGAAAGTACTTGTCATTAAATAGTTTCTGAAATGTTTCCCAGGACATGTTGAGTGCGTCAGGCTGGGTACGCTTCACAGACTCCCACCAGTAGTCTGCCTTACCGCGGAACATAAAGATGACGAATGGAACCTTCTGTTCCTCCGTGCATCCCAAGACATCGAATATCTTGGTAATTTGCTTGACCCATGTTTCCGCCTTGATTGGATCCGGCTTTCCCTGAAAGTCTGGTGGTCCCAACTCTTTGAACTGCTTGCCCGTGATAAACTGCACGTTATCATTTCCACCCGTATTCTGCACACGAGTTTCCCTCATCTGATTTTGCATGAACTGCAAAAAGCTCCTTAACATTCCATCATTCATCGTTTGCTCGGTAACGTTGTTTACAGGTGGAATATTGCCTTCCTGTTGCACGTTCTCCTGGTTTGTGACTAAAGGTTGTTCCACAGTCTCATATACTCCATTGTTAACGTTCTCGGCTGCCATTCAAAAATACTGCCATAAAACAAGGGTTAATTAAACAAATTAACATATCACATAATACCCATATATTATGACCAATCAACAAATAAGCTTAGGTAGGGCACACTAGCGAAGGATTTACTCGTCTCTCCCCTCCTAGTTCTATTCCCCGATCTCCGCTAGAAACCATATCCCTAAGTTCTGATACCAACTGTGACGCCCCCAAAATAGGTATACATCACCCATTCTGAGTCGCCAAATACATGGTACAGAAACAAATACAACTTTATTAAAACACTTGTCGAGCAAAATACGACAACACAATACTGTGAGTTTATTTATAAATATTATCTTCTAGACAATATCCACACTCAAATAAGTCTTCATTACAATTATTGAAACACTATTTAATAAAATAGTAAGGACTGCTAACACCACTGACTAGAAATATCACTCCACACCCCGACTAGTTCCCGCTATATTCTCACCTGAGAAAAATGGAACAAAAAGAAAAAAGGTGAGCTCAACTAGCCTAGTAAAGAATATTATGACTAAGATAATATACAACAACTTATCATTAGTCTTCAACAGGGAAAAATCTGATAAAATATAATATACAACAAGTTTTAGATCAACAACTACAGCGGAAACAACAAACCATTAAAAGAGTCAAGTAGAGAATGAGTTCTACTATCTTCTAAGATTTAAAAGCCCATCATCAATATTTTATCCCTGTAACAATAATCAATAATCATGTTTAATCAAATATTCATCTTTGCACTACAGGCCAAAGATATTCATTTGTATCACCAGTCGGTCATGTTCATCTCAACACATGTTCATCTTTGCACTACGGGCCAAAGATATTCATCGGTTAATCATTCATC
Source organism: Panax notoginseng (assembly GCA_016801055.1). NCBI lineage: Eukaryota > Viridiplantae > Streptophyta > Magnoliopsida > Apiales > Araliaceae > Panax > Panax notoginseng. Next base: position 84,996,458 of record CM029014.1, read on the forward strand.
TTTGCACTACATGCCAAAGATATTCAGTAATATCATCATTTAGGACTGAGGATGATGAAAAATATTTTAAAAAAAACGAACCCAGTGAGACAGAAGGACAAATATTAGGGATTCATATTACAGTTTATCCAAGTATAATAATACTCCATAACAACCAATTGTGAAGTAGAATTCAAAAATAAAGATCAAAACATGGATACAATCAAAGATAGTAACCATAATAGACATCTTGGATAAAAATTTTTAATTTTTGGTGAATAGTGCCGTATTCGTGAATAGTGTCGTATACGTGAATAGTGCCGTATACGTGAATAGTAACCCCGACATAAAAAGTTTCAAATTTGATAAAAAGTTCATATCAATATTTTAGCATAATGATATTGGAGAAAATAATATCATTTAAGAAGAAAATAATATCCCTTACCTCAAGATAACAGTACTTCTGTTCGGAATATCGGTATAAGGCTGAAGGAAACTTGCACTGATAAATAAAAACTCACAAAGTATCTAAATACTCACAAAATACGCTCGACAATATAGAGAGAGAGAAAGAGAGAAAATTTATGAATTCTGGTGTGATTTTTAATTCTAACTTAGCCCTTTATTTATAGGAAAATGTTAGCACGCCGAAGCAGACTTGACCTGTAACCTGATGGCTTTACCTGCTACTATTCCCACCCACCACATTTGAATAAAAATTCCAGCACATTTCTCACCAACCAAAAGTGGGGCCCACTCAATTCTAGAATTTTCTACCAAAATCATTTATAAACCTAATTTCTGAATTATTCACCTCTTAAAATTCATAACAAATTATACGTTCATTTTTAATGGTTCAAAATTTGTGGACATATACTCAACTTATATATGTATAACATATCCAAAAATCACAACGATCCAACGGTAAGATTAAAAATTATAACTCACGCAATATATCTCAAGAACAGTGATTTAATTTTTAATACCTCTATTCCGACAAAAACACCTCAACATTAATTCCTTCACATAAAATAAATATATCCATCAATTATATCCATATAAAATAAATATTTTCTTATCATATAAATTAATAATTAATTATTCATAAATAATATTACAGAATCACAATTATGACAACCAGGCCGTTCCCAAGAAAGAGGGGGCTTTTTAATAAGGATTTCTCCTTACTAGCGCGCAATTAGATGACCAAACCTCTCCTTAGATAGAAATTTCTAGACATTGCCAATAATGCTATCTAATAATATTATTCAAATAATATGAATTATTGATCTGATAATTAAAAATACTGTGCAACAACAATTATTGAAACAACAATAATATAAAATATCAACGCAGCAATTATTGAATCAATAAAATAAAATATTGAACAGTAACTACTGTAACAATTATTAAGTAGTGCCTTCTTACGTAAGAATTAATAATTGGGGCAATACCGTGTGCTACTGTATTTTAACCACCGGGTATTCCAACAGTATTAACGGTAACAACTACGCCGTTATTTATAAACAACTTATACTCGTCATTTTTATCATCCAATTACTTTCCATTATGGGGCCCACACAAGGCTGCGCCGTCGTACGAATATTCCCCGATAGAAAGAATATTCTACGACCAAACGAATATTCCCCGACAACAAATGAATATTTTTTAATCACTTGCTTATTTTACAAAATTTGCACATTTCACCCATAACCAAAGCATTATATCAAATTAACACCTTATTATTCACAATAATATTTAGAAAAAATTTGATTTTATTCATTAATAAGTTGGGGTCTTACAGCTAATGTTTAAAGTAGTATGTGTTATGCTATGTAAAGTATTCGTTAAATGAATATGAATCTATGTTTAAGTAATGAAACAAGTTTAATATATTAAACTTATATAATAAAGTTTAGAATGCAAGTTAAATTTATAATTTTATTTAATTAGATAATGCCGCCAAGACGTCAAACTCGAAATCAAAGGGCAGAAGAATCTGTCAACAACACCAAGGGACAACAAGAAGCAGACCCGATGCAACACTTTACAAACATGGTATCACAAGCTATGCAACAGGAAATATCAGGCGTAAGGAACCCGCGAGACAATCGCTTAGCGAATTTCAAAGATTTTAAGGTTGTAGGACTGCCAGAATTTAAATGTACAACTGACCCTGTTGAAGCCCAGACTTGGGTTAAAAAAAATTAAAAAAGCATTCGTGATAGCTAGGGTAGCTGAGGGGTAAAAGACCACTTTTGCCACCTACATGATGAAGGGTGAGGCAAATTTTTGGTGGGAAGCGAATCAGGCGAGGGCAGGAGAAGGTGTAGTTACATGGGCTAGGTTTAAGACTTTGTTTTTCAAAAACTATTTCTCGTCCAGTATGCAGGCTAAGATGGAGGTGAAATATTTAGAGTTGAAGTAGGAGAATATGACTGTTGCAGAGTACGCCACAAAATTTAATGAGCTAGCTAGGTTTGCTCCGCTTCAAGTTGATACGGAGGCTAGAAAAGCGAGGAGGTTTGAGCTGGGATTAAAATCCTGGCTCTATAACAAGGTGGCGGTGTTGCAGATTCCTACATTTGCAGTACTCATGGAGAAAGCTATTATTGCGGAGGAGGGGAGTGAGGCCATGAGTCTCTACAACAAGGAGCGGAAGAACAAAGGTAAGGTCGAAGGAGCTGGGAAGGCAGAAATTACTAGTGGAAGCAGAAGTGGTAATAGCAAAAGGAAGGGGAGTTACTTTGGAAATGTTCAGGTAAAACAAGAAGGTGTGAAGAAGCAGATGGTGTCGTGTAGGACTTGCGAAAAGAACCACTCTGGGGAATGTCTGAAGGAAAAGTTTATATGCTATAAGTGCGGGCAGGAGGGCCATATCTCTCCCAACTGCCTCAATCATAGGGTGAACAGTGGATGTTTTCTATGCTGGTCGATTGAGCATAAGGTGAAAGATTGTCCGAAGAGGAGGACGGAGACAGGGAGTGTGAATACTGGCAAGGGTAGCGGGACTTTGGCAATCACGGGACCTACATCATCGAGCAAGCCAACAAAATCAACAGCAAGGGTCTACATCATGACTGTCCATGATACGATGGCAGCTGGCAATGGAACTCCAGGTATTATTCGTATACTTTTATTCTTTTATACATGATTTTCCTATATATAGTAAATTATTTTATAAAAAAAATTTGAGGGAGGAATTTGAGTTCTTTTAGAAATCAAAATTTTCCATTTAATTAGATAGACAAGTTTTATGTGAATAGTAAAAGATCAGTTCGATCAAAGTTGGTCGAGATCTACTTGCGAAGATTGTATGCTGTGTACCCTGGTATGTCTAGGTTTTAGAATGGGGATTCCGGTGACGGAATCTTTATAAGGGAGGGTGAATGTAACAACCCGATATTTTCTATATAATTAAATCAGAAATTTTACGTATAAGTTTTTTTATTTTAAAGATGAGGATTTGTATAAGATAAAGTATATATGTATTTATGTGATAAATAAAAATATATTTATTACATGTATAATTAAAAATAATTTTATTTTAGAATTATTGAGTATTATAAAGTATATTCTTATAATAATTAATTTTATTATAAAAATATTTTTATTAATTATTTTCCATGAAAATATAATTATAAATTATTTAAATAATATATGAAAAGATTTTAGAATAATTATAATAATTATTTTATTATATGAATTTTTGTACAGATTATTAAGTTAACTATTTTACCTTAATTAATAAGGTTAAATATGAAAGATAAATCAGATATGGAATCTAAATCCTAATTTGGGATTTTTATCAAGGAATGAGAATAATAATATAATTATATTTTGATTTTTCAGTGCTATAAATTTGTACTGTATATACGTATTGATAATGGTTGGTCAATTATGGTGTATTATGACCAAACCCTAGCAATATTTTCATAAACCCTAGTATTACTGTTAAACCCTAGTTTCGAAGTCATATGAGACTTTAAAAATCTGTTACGACAATGTGTTATGTGTTATACGATTTGTCTTTTAGATAAAGCCTTATTATTATGGAAAATCATAATTATAAATTAAAATCCTAATTTTTGAAATTAGGAACCCTAATTTAAAACCTAAACTGGAGTTTGTTGTAAGACCCCAACTTTTATGAATAAAGATGAATTTTCTATAAATATCTTTTTGAATATTATAGAGTAAATTTGATATAATATTATAGTTGTAGGTAATATTTATAAATTTTGTAAACTACGCAAGTTGTTATATAATATTCAATTGGTTGGGGAATATTCGTTTTAACAGGGAATATTCGTACGACGGCACAATCATTGGTGGACTCCACAACGAAATTATTGTCGGATTAAGAAAATCACAAAAATATCTTTTTATAAAATAACGGCGAAAGTTTTACCATTAACTGTTGGAATACCTGGTGGTTAAAATACATTAATACGCGTTTATGCACAGTAGCACACGGTATTACACAGTATTTTTGAATTATTGATTCTTACGTAAGAAGACACTACTCAATAATTGTTACAGTAATTACTGTTTAATATTTTATTTTATTGGTTCAATGATTGCTACGTTGATATTTTATATTTTTGTTGTTTCAATAATTGTCACTGCACAGTATTTCCTATTATCAGATCAATAATTCATATTATTTGAATAATATTATTATATAGCATTATTGGCAATATCTATAAAGTTCTGTCAAGGAGAGGTTTGGTCACCTAATTGCGCGCCAGTAAGGAGAAATCCTTATCGGAAAGCCCCCTCTTTCCTGAGAACGGCCTAGTTGTCATTATTGTGATTCTGTAATATTATTTGTGAATAATTAATTATTGATTTATATGATAAGAACATATTTATTTTATGTGGACATAAATGATGGATAGAAAAATATTTATTTTATGTGGTTATAAATGAAAGAATTAATGCTGATGTGTTTTATCAGTATTTGGTCGGATTGGAGGTATTAAAAAATCAAATCGGTGTTCTTAAAACTTTATTGCGTGAGTTATAATTTTAATCCGACCGTTGGATCGTTGTGATCTTTGGATATGTTATACATATATAAGTTAAGTATATGTCCACAAATTTTGAACCGTTAAAAATTAACGTATGATTTGTTATGAATTTTATGAGGTATTGAAAATCTTCCGTTTGTGGATTTCTAATATTTTCTGTTTGGAATTTGAAAAAACTTAAACTTACAAAGTTGTAGAGAATTAAATTTCCTATGAAATAGACATGAGATTCAAATTTATCTGATAAAAGGGCTATTTATTATGAATTGTTGAAGTTTCAAAAATTAAATATTTTTATTAAAATTATGGGTGGGACCCACTTTTGTATTTAAAACATGTGGGCTGCTAATTTTCTTTTCCAAGATGGCATGCTAGTCTTGGATGGCTAGCATGCGTAGAATGAAGAAAATTAATATATTATTTTATTAATTTTGTCTGCTTTAACGTTCTAGCATATTTTCATAAATAGGCGCTTAACTTAGAATTAAAAATCACACCAGAATTAGAGAATTCTTCTTCTATAATCTTGAGCATATTTCTTTGTAGTTTTAGAAAGTTTTGAGCGTAGAAAATAGTGAAAGTTTTTTTCAAGAATATCCCGCTATACCAGTTAGAATACTATTCTTTTCAAGGTAAGGGATGTTATTTTTGTTCAATATTCGCTTGAAATAATATTTTCTTCCATACTCTGTTGTATGTAAGTAATATTATTTCGTTTCAAATTTCGAATTCTATACTCGTTTTGTTAAAGTTTTGGCTTCTATACTCCATGAAATTAGTAGAATATCCTTGATATTTGCGCTTCATCCAGTATCTTTTCATGGAAATATTATTCTGAGCATTCTTAATAAGTTTTAACTTTTTCTTATCGGAGTACTATTCACGGGGTTACTATTCACTCTAGTACTATTCACCCGGGGTACTATTCATGATAAAAATTGATTCGTTTTCGGTCCAAATTATTTTTGGTACAATATTATTCTTGAATTTTACTCCACAAAGCAGAATCATGTTGACAATTTGAACGTTATTGATTTCTGGATAAATTAAATTATAAATCTTTAAAAATTTATCCTTGAACTTATTTTATTGAATTCTTATATCATTGTCATCATCCTCATGTTTATATTATGTTGAAAGTCATTTGTGGCCTGTAGTGCATAGATGGACTTTGTATGATTATGACCAAGAATTATTCAGTATAATCATGACCGTAATGTTACAAGTGATGTGATAAAAGTCTTCATTGGCCCGTAGTGCATTGATGGACAGTTGTTGGCATGATCATGACCATTGATGAATACACAAATATCCTTGGCCCGTAGTGCATGGATAATTTGTGGTCGTAATACTAATGAATATCCTTGGCCGTAGTGCAGGGATGATGTGGATTATTTATTAAGCCGAGTCTCAGCGATAAAAGTGATGAAAAACCTTTTAAATCATAGAAGATAGTAGATTTTATTCTCTACTTGACTCTTTTAATGGATTGGTTGTTCCACTGTAATTGAACTTGATGTTTGTTATATTTTATCAGTTTAAAACTGTTGAAGGCTAACGATAAATTATTCTGCATTATCTTAGTCATAATATTTCTTACTGGGCTAGTTGAGCTCACCCTTTTGCTTTCATTGTTCTCTTTAGAAAATGAGAACGTAGCAAGGACTAGTCGGGGAACGGAGTGACGGTCCAGATGATAGCATTAGTAGTCCTCACTATTTTATGAAATAGTGTGATAATAAATGTATTGAGGACTCCATTTGAGTTGAATACTGTCTAGAAGACAATATTCGTTTTAAAACTCTCAGTTTATGTTTTATCGTATTTTACACGACAGTTGTATTATTAAGTTGTATTTAAATTTTGTACCATGCATTTGGCGACTCAAGATGGGTGATGTATACCTATTTTGGGGGAGTCACAGTTGGTATCAAAGCTTAGGGATATGATCCCTGGCTAAGATGTGAGACTAGAACTAGGAGGGAAGAGACGGAAAATTCCTTCGCTAGTATGACCTACCTAAGTTTATTTGGTATTTAATTGGTCGGTCATAGTATAAGAATAATATGTTGCATGTCAATTAACCCTTGCTTTGTGGCAGTATTTAAAAATGACATCCGAGAATATTGAGAATAGCAATGGAGTACAGGTGACCGTTTAGTCACCACAGATCAATACCTAGGATAATGTGAAAAGGAAGACAATAATCCTCAGGTAAACAACAACAATCAAATGATGAATGATGGAATGTTCAGAGGCTTTATGCAATTCATGTAACATCAGGCGAGAGCGGGTACTATCCAAAATGTTGGTGGAAACACTAGAAACTCTCGGACGATCACCGTTAAACAATTTAAGGAGCTGGGATCACCAGAGTTTTTTGGAGAGCCAAAACCACTTAAGGCGGAGACGTGGATAAAGCAGATCAACAAGATATTTGATGTCTTGGGATGCTCCGAGGAGCAAAAGGTCCCCTGCCACCTTCATGTTGCAGGCAGAAGTAGATTACTGGTGGGAATCTGTAAAGCGTACTCAACTTGCCACACTAAAGATGTCTTGGGAGAAGTTCCAAGAACTATTCAATGACAAGTACTTTCCCGAAAGTATTCGTCACATGAAAGGGGTAGAGTTCATCAAGTTGGAGCAGAACAATATGACCGTGTCGCAGTACGAAGCTAAGTTTGCTGAGTTATCCCGGTTTGCGTCTCACTTGGTTGATAATGAGGAGAGAATAACGCGGATGTTTCTAAGAGGTTTGAAACCCGAGATACGTCAATATCTAATTTCTCATAAACTGTGTTTGTATTCAGATGTTGTAAATAGGTCTCAGTTATTGGAGCGCGATAACGAGTCAACGCAACCAAGAGAAAGCAGTTGGGAAAATGATAATACCAGTGGTAGCAGTTATCGAAGCGGTGACAACAAACGTGGAGGGAATCAACATGCCAGAAATGGTAACCACTTCGGTGATAATCATGGCCAAGACAATAAGAGTGGACATTTTAAGAAGAGCAGATTCAACAATGATGGAAAGACGTCAGCACCAACATCCGTTGTTAAGGAACACCAGTACAAAGTTCCAAATAGACAACACTTAAACCACAACGGTTTTTATAAAAACGTTATGGTATTTTTTTCCAACGTTTTTAAAAAAAAATGTTGTAGATATATATGCAAAAACGTTGTCTATTTAAAAGGACATTTTTTTGGTGTTAACTAGATAACGTTTTTTTTTAAAACGTTGTTTATCAAGAAAAACACGGAGCTTTAAAAAATCTCGCTGAAGTGAAATCTTAAATAATAAGTATCATTCTTATCAGTATTTTGCCCTAGCCCGCTCCCAGTCTCCAGGCCAGATCTGAAATTTCTCAGCCTTAACCAGAGGATTCTCCCACGCGATTGCCTTTTTCCCTACCACCTTGAAATCGAAGACATAGCTGTGCAGTTCCGGGTACCTGTGAGTCCCACAAAACGTCGTCCCACACCTGCACGTGAAACCCATCAGCCCAAACCTCTTCCGGCACGCTGAGCACCGATTCGGTCGGACCACCTACTCTGCAACCGTCTCTATCGTACAAACCAACCGATCGAGAGAAGTTTCTGACAAGAACACCGCCGATGAAGACGGCAAAACCACCGCCAGAGCTGGAGAGGGAAGCAGGGAGTTTTCGACAGTATATTTGGCGGACTTCTCTTGCTCGGCTTTCATGGATATGTCCCGGTAGCACTTGGAACAGAAATTTTGGGTTGCCGGGCTATCGAAAAAGAGTGAGAGAAAAATTATTCTTATAGAAAAACTATTCTTGCAATGAGTCTTGAGAGAAAAATTATTCTTCGTGCTTTTGGTGCTGAGTTGGTCCTCACAGATCCTGCTAAGGGAATGAAAGGTGCTATTCAGAAGGTCAAAGAGATATTGGGTAAAACACCTAATGCTTATATTCTTCAGCAGGATGGATTTGTATGTCTATTCTTTCTCTTTCTTCATTTAAAAAGTTATGTTTATGAATTTTGGTTTCTTATGATGAAATTTTTTAGTTGAGTTTACTGACTGACAGTGGTAGCACCAAGGATGAAATTATTCCCCCCTCTACTCCTTTTCCCTTCCCCCTTTCTCCCTTTTGTGTATCAATATGTGAAGAAATTAATTCTAAAATTAATGTTACTATGCCAATTTGTCTGCAGGGGTCAAAGGGCAATGCCATGGATCATAGACCCAGGGCTCTACCAAACAAAAAAGTCAGATATATTTTGGGTCACACCTCGGAGAACATTGCCAACAGCCTTTAAGTTGTTTACTGGCTAGCTTCCCCCCCATTTAGTTATTCCATACCTTGTAGTGATTATTATAACTATTGATAGATATTTAGTTTTTCATGCAAACCTCTCAGTTCACCATGTTGAATTGGTTTAGATTCATACAATATGGGCATCTCATGTATCAAACTTGTATTGAAGTTTCAGCTAGTTTTATCAGTTGATTCTTCTTCCCCTCCCTTCCCATCTTCCTTTAATTAGTTGATCTCTCTTGTTTGGTGGTTCAGCTATTGTTACTATAAGAATATTAATGGTAGATGGTAAATCCATGGCAATCTGCGGGTAATATTTCCACAAGTTTCTGATTATGCTTCCTTTCTTAGGAGATAACAATAACAAAGATGATAGGACAGGGGGGGTTATATGCTCATGGACAGCTCTGGCTTCAGCGGCATCACATCATGGGTAGAGCTGTGGGGTAAAATCTCTAGCACGTTCCTTTCCCTGGTATATGTGCTCATATTTAGCATGAACGGGCTCTTCCTGATGCTGCCATGTTGTAAAAATACAATGACATGCTGAGACTTGTGTAGCTTTTCTTCCAGAATGTTATGGTTCCATTTGTTTTCCTCTATTATGTTTGAGATTCCTTTTACCTGTGATGGTAAATCCATGCATATGAATTATGGTAGGTAAGAATAGATACATTAGTCAAGTTGAATATGCAGAACAACCAACTTAAATTAAAACTAAAAATAGAAGTAAAGAAACCTAAACGCGATTAGAATTTGACTATGATGATGTTAAAGGAAATGGATACACTTACTTGTATGGATCCAACTGACATACACTTTGTATTGAAAAAAATAATGACATTCACTTAATTATCAATCAAAATCAAATCATAATGGTGTTGCATTAGTAATCTTCTATTTCTCATACTGGTTGCCTTAGAAGCACAAGATGTAATGCCAAAGAGAACATATGCCTACTCTATTATCAGTTCATAGTGGTAAGGTTTTAGGTGTTTCCTTGCTTCATCATTTCTAGTATTATTAGAAGAAAAGAATTTCTTGTTGTTGTTGTTGTTGTTTTGAATGAAAAAGCGTAAACTTGACAAAGCTTTCTTTCCCATTACAGGTTTGAGTTATCCAAAATTTTATTGATGAACCTGGACAATGAATCTTTCCTCGTTGCTTGTTTCTTCTTAAAAGTTGTCAACATGTGTGTTGAACATCTCTATATTTATGAATTATACACGATTTTATTTGACAGAGCTTTCTTCCGTATTAATAGGTTTTTACCTTATATTGGCTGGGTTACAATAATCATGAGTGAAAAGCCTATAATAAAGGTATGAGTGAGTTATCCAAAATTTTATTGTATCTTTTCTCGTTTCTTATTTCACATTCTTAAAAGTTTAGATTTATATATGGTTTGTATGCATTTGATCATCTGGAAATGTTAAGATTTATATATGGTCTGCTAATTGTTAATTTATTCTTTTTGAATATTTTCCTTATTGGTGATAAAAGTTATATCTTGCAATTTTATAGTATTAGTTTTTGACTGTTAATGCTTGTGTTTCTGACTCGTTTTGTTATAGGTGCTGCCTTTTTCTCACAAACAGTGGCTATAAATGATGCAACTGTAAAATTTGAAATATGGGATACTGCTGGTCAAGAGAGATATCATAGCTTAGCTCCAATGTACTATAGAGGAGCTGCAGCTGCAATTATTGTGTATGATATAACAAACCACTTAGTTGAATTGATTTTCTAGTAAAACATAGATTCTTGATATAATAAACCAATTTTTTTTACCTATACCTTTGTTTGATTAATTTGAATTATATCTATGTGGAACTTCATTTGTATATGGGTTGTCTTGTAATCATCTATAGTTTTGTTACTTGTGACAGGCCAATGAATAAAACTGCAGGGATGCACTCCAAGGATGATGATCTTGATTTGGCTGAGTTTTCACAGTATGTTGATTGTACCCTAGTTAGGCTCATCAAAGAGTAGATTTTACTTTAATAAGGCAGTCTAACTGATAAAATACAATGTAATATTTTGTGGATGTAGTAATGTGAAACTGTAAATGAATGGTATTTATTGGGATGTATTTTGAATGGTTGATACATTTTGGCTTTAAATTTAATTGAGAATTTAGACCTTCTAGCTATATATCATGGCATTAGCATATTACAGGTGCATTGGTATTGTAGGTGAATCACAACATTTTTGTTTCTTTTTTTTAATCTACAACATTTTAAAAACGTTGTGGAATCATACCTTCTACAACGTTTTTATCCAAAAAACGTCGTGGAATCATACTTTCAACGTTTTTATCCATATATTAATTTTTGAAAAACAAATCTACAACTTTTTTTTCCTAAAAAACGTTGTGTATTGTGCTTAACTACAACGTTTTAAAAACGTTGTGTAAGGGTGTCAAATAGACAAAACCCTTAACCACGACATTTTTTTCGCGTTATCTATTTACTGTTTTGTAGTAGTGGAAGGAGAACGACAACCTATCATATGCTTCAAATGCGGAGGGGAGGGACACATCAGTCCAAACTGCGCGATGTAGTCCAAAGCATGTTATAATTATGGAAGAGAAGGTCACCTAGCCCGATTTTGTCGTGCACCGAAAACAAGTCCAGCTGGGATGGAGGCACCAAAGGCCGTCCCAAAAAAGTCAGAACCGGTAGTTCAAGGGAGAGCGTTTGCCGTGACCTCCCAAAAAGCAAGGAACCCGAACGAGGTCATTATGGGTAAGCTTATCATAAACTCTAGCGAAGTATATACCTTATTTGATACCGGTTCTACCCATTCTTTTATTTCTCCTACTTGCGCTCAACATTTAAATTTGACTCCGGAGAAATTAGACTTTGACTTATTTGTTGAAACTCCGTTGGGAGAAACTTTCATTACATCCACTATTTATAAGTCTTGTTTGGTTCAAATCGGTACCCTCACATTACCTGTCAATCTTATTTCATTGAAAATATTTGCATTTGATGTAATTCTAGGGATTGATTGGTTAACTACTCATCATGCAAAAATTGATTGTTTTCGTAAGATTATTAGCTTTCATATTCCTAACCAACCTATTATGCGAATTCAAGTAACCAAACCATTAAAATCAATCACTGTCATCTCAAACCATAAAGCTATTCGTTTATTGAAAAATAGATGTCAAGCTTTCTTAGCTCATGTCACGGATTTAAACAAAAATACGTCAGTTTTGAATGATATTTCTATTGTTAATAAATTTCCTGACGTATTCCCTGAAGAACTTCCAGGCCTGTCCCTAGAGCGAGAAATTGAATTTTGCATCGACCTTGAACCTGATACAAAACCCATTTCCAAAGCCCCATATCGAATGTCTCCTACTGAACTTCAGGAGTTAAAGACCCAATTGCAGGAATTGTTAGACATCAGTTTCATTCGTCCTAGTACGTCTCCTTGGAGTGCTCCTGTTCTATTCGTGAAAAAGAAAGATGGGAGTATGCGACTTTGTATTGATTATTGGGAATTGAACCATGTCACTATTAAAAATAGATACCCGTTTCCTCGCATTGATGACCTGTTTGACTAGTTGCAAGGCGCTAAATTCTTTTCAAAGATCGATCTTCGTTTCGGATATCATCAGTTAAAGGTTAGAACATATGACATTCCAAAGACGGCTTTCAGAACTGGGTACGGGCATTATGAATTCCTAGTCATGTCTTTTGGATTGACTAATGCTCCTGCTGCCTTCATGGATATGATGAACCGAGTATTCAAGGAATATTTAGATCATTTTGTGGTTGTCTTTATTGATGACATTCTCATATATTCCAAAAGTCGTGAAGATCATAAGCAACACTTGAGGCTGATACTCCAAAAGCTTTGTGAAAACAACCTTTATGCCAAGTTAAAGAAATGCGAGTTCTGGCTTGAGGAAGTAGCATTCCTTGGGCACGTAGTATCAAGTCATGGAATATCTGTTGACCCGGCAAAGATTGAAGCTATTCAAAGCTGGGAGCAACCTAAATCAGTGACCGAAATATGTAGCTTTCTCGGCTTAGCTGATTATTATCGAAGATTCGTAGAAGGGTTTTCTCGAATCGCTACTCCATTAACTCAGCTGACTCGAAAAGATACAAAATTCAGTTAGAGCGTGGAATGTGAGAAGAGTTTTCAAGAACTCAAGAGAAGACTCATTTCAGCACCTGTTCTGACAATACCATCTGGCTCGGAAGGATTTGTCATCTACAATGATGCTTCGGGCAAAGGGTTAGGATGTGTTTTCATGCAACATGAAAAAGTCATAGCCTATGCCTCTCAGCAACTCAAAGAATATGAGAGAAATTATCCTACTCATGATCTAGAGTTGGCAGTTGTTGTCTTCGCACTTAAAATTTGGAGGCATTATTTGTATGAGGAGAAAGTGGAGATCTTTACGGATCATAAAATCCTCAAATATTTCTTCACCCAAAAGGAACTTAATATGCGGCAACGACGTTGGCTTTAACTATTGAAAGATTATGATCATATAATAATTAATTTTATTGTAGAAATGTTTTTATTAATTATTTTCTATGAAAATATAATTATATATTATTTAAATAATATATGAAAAGATTTTAGAATAATTATAATAATTATTTTATTATATGATTTTTTGTACAGATTATTAAGTTAACTATTTTATCTTAATTAATAAGGTTAAATATGAATGATAAATCAGATATGGAATCCAAACCCTAATTTTAGATTTTTATCAAGGAATGAGAATAATAATATAATGTTAATTATATTTTAATTTTTCAGTACCATAAATATGTACTGTATGTACGTATTGATAATGGTTGGTCAATTATGGTGTATTATGACCAAACCATAGCAATATTTTTATAAACTCTAGTATTACTGTTAAACCCTAGTTTCGAAGTCATATGAGACTTTAAAAATCTGTTACGACACTGTGTTATGTGTTATACGATTTGTGTTTTAGATAAAGCCTTATTATTATGGAAAATCATAATTATAAATTAAAACCCTAATATTTGAAATTAGAAATCCTTATTTGAAACCTAAATTGGAGTTTGTGATCAGTCAGAAATTGTGTTAATGTGATTAATATCATGTATAGTAGATTTTATTACTAATTATGGAAAACCTAATTAGTAACCTAATATCCTAATATCTAGAACCCTAATTTGGTAATTAGAAACCTTAAATGTAATTTGGTAACCCTAATTATCAAAATTATAAACTCTAATTACAAAAATTAGCAAGGTTAATTATAATTAGTATATAAAACCCTAATGTTCATGTATAACGTAATTATTAATCTAATCTAATTAAGGAAACCTTAATTTTCTATTTTTAGAAACTAATTTTATTTTTTATTTTAAACCCTAAACGAAAACCTAGAAATTTATTTTGTGCTAAACTTTAGAGTTAAACCCTAAAGGTCAAACCCTAAGTGTAAGACCCCAACTTATTAATGAATAAAATCAAATTTTCTCTAAATATTATTGTGAATAATAAGGTGTTAATTTGATAAAATACTTTGGTTATGGGTGAAATGTGTAAATTTTGCAAAATAAACAAGTGGTTATAAAATATTCATTTTGTCGGGGAATATTCGTTTGGTCGTGGAATATTCTTTCTGTCGGAGAATATTCGTACGACGGCGCAGCTATTTGTGGGCCCCATAACGGAAAACGATTGGATGAAGATAACGAAAAAAATTGAGTTTTTATAAATAACGGCGTAGTTGTTACCGTTAACACTGTTGGAATACCCGGTGGTTAAAATACAGTAATATGCGTGGTTGCACAGTAGCACACGGATTGCACAGTATTTTTGAATTATTGATTCTTACGAAGGAATGCACTACTCAATAATTGTTACAGTAGTTACTGTTCAATATTTTATTTTATTGATTCAATAATTGCTGCACTGATATTTTATATTATTGTTGTTTTAATAATTGTCACTGCAGAGTATTTCCCATTATCAGATCAATAATTCATATTATTTGAATAATATTATTAAATAACATTATTGGTAATGTCTAGAAAGTTCTGTCTAAGGAGAGGTTTGGTCATCTAATTGCGCGCCAGTAAGGAGAAATCCTTATTGGAAAGCCCCCTCTTTCCTGGGAACGGCCTGGTTGTCATAAATGTGATTCTATAACATTAATTGTGAACAATTAATTATTGATTCATATGATAAGGAAATATTTATTTTATGTGAATATAAATGTTGGATATATTTTGTGGTTAAAAATGAAGGAGTTAATGTTGAGGTGTTTTATCAGTATTTTTGTTGGAATGGAGGTATTATAAATCAATCAGGATTTTTGAGATATATTGCGGGGGTTATAATTTTTAATCCGACCGTTGGATCGTTGTGATTTTTGGATATATTATACATATATAAGTTGAGTATATGTCCACAAATTTTGAGCCGTTAAAAATGAACGTATGATTTGTTATGAATTTTAAGAGATGATTGGTTCAGAAATTGTTAAAGTTTCAGAATTTATCATTTTGGTGGAAAATTCTAGAATTGGTGGGCCCCACTTTTGGTTGATGAGAAATGTACTGAAAATTTTATTCAAATGTGGTGGGTGGGGATAGTAGCAGGTAAAGCCATCAGGTTGCAGGTCAAGTCTGCTTCGGCGTGCTAACATTTTCCTATAAATAGAGGGCTAAATTAGAATTAAAAATCATACCAGAATTCATAAGTTTTTTCTCTTTTTCTTTCTATATTATCGAGCGTATTCTTGTGAGTATACTTTGAGTGTTGCTATACGGTGCAAGTTTCTGTCAGCACTATATCTGAAATTCAATCAGAAGTACGGTTATTTTGAGGTAAGGGATATTATTTTCTTCTTAAATGATATTATTTTCTTCAATATCATTATACTGAAATATTGATATGAACTTTTTATCAAATTTAGAACTTTTTGTGTTGAGGTTACTATTCACATATACGACACTATTCACGTATACGACACTATTCACAAATACGGTACTATTCACCGAAAAATAAATTTTTTTCTTTTTGTCTAAGATGTCTATTATGGTTACTATCTTTGATCTTGGATAAACTGTTATACGAATCCCTACTATTTGTCCTTCTGTCTCACTAGATTCGTTTTCTTTAAGATAATTTTTCATCATCCTCAGTCCTAAATGATGACATTACTGAATATCTTTGGCCTGTAGTGCAAAGATGAATGATTAACTGATGAATATCTTTGGCCCGTAGTGCAAAGATGAACAGGTGTTGAGATGAACATGACCGACTGGTGTTACAAATGAATATCTTTGGCCTGTAGTGCAAAGATGAATATTTGATTAAAGATAGTTATTGATTGTTGTTACAGGGATAAAATATTGAAGATGGACTTTTAAATCTTAGAAGATAGTAGAACTCATTCTCTACTTGACTCTTCTAATGGTTTGCTGTTTCCGCTGCAGTTGTTGATCTAAAACTTGTTGTCTATTATATTTTATCAGATTTTTCCCTGTTGAAGACTAACGATAATTTGTTGTATATTATCTTAGTCATAATATTCTTTACTGGGCTAGTTGAGCTCGCCCTTTTCCTTTTTGTTCCATTTTTCTCAGGAGGCGAGAATATAGCGGGAACTAGTTGGGGTGTGGAGTGATATTTCCAGTCAGTTGTGTTAGCAGTCCTCACTATTTTGTAAAATAGTGTTTTAATAATTGTAATGAGGACTTATTTGAGTGTGAATATTGTCTAGAAGACAATAATTGTATTTAAACTAACAGTATTTGTGTTATCGTATTTTGCACGACAATTATTATAATGAAGTTGTATTTGTTTTTGTACCATGTATTTGCCGACTCAGAATAGGTGATGTATACCTATTTTGGGGGCGTCACACTAAGGGTTTGTTAAGTTTACAAAATGTCCATTAAAAATATAAGTTCAATGACCAAAATACCCCTCTTTGGATTTTTTTTTATTTGTAATTTGTAAAAATTGCAACACCTTTAGTTGGTGACCAACTATTATTGACTTGGTGACTTAAAACTACAACAACTCAGCCTAGATCAGCAGCTATGCAATCAAAATACATTACACCAATGAATTATAAATGGATTGAGAGAGAGAGTGTGCTCATTTGCTCATTTTGCACTCTAGCTCTTAACAACTCTCTCTCTCGCCTAAAGCTCCGAAAATCATAAGTTTCTCAGTCACATAAACAGCCCCTAGATCACCTAATATCATATTGGAGAGCAAGAATCAAAGATTGAACAAGAAGGTATAAAAACCTTAACCCTATTTAATCTTACATGCTTAAGAAAAATTTTGTGTTTGTGTTTGATCATGAGTTATAAGATGTTTTTAGATGTTATATGTTGATCCATCACGGATCCATAGCATCAAAGTTCCTTGAAATTGAGTTTTTCAAAAACTGTCCAAGAATAAATTTTTGGTCTGACAAGCAAATGTCATGAGCCATAGATTCTTATTCGTTTATGATTTTTGTTATTTTAAAGCTTTAATCTATACTGTGTCATGTTGTCTTTAACCTTGAAGTGGATTTACAGTTGTTTAATGTCTAGATTTCAAGTTATAATCGGTCAAAGTCGGTTGACTGACCATGACCGAGTATAAATCTGGGGAACCCAAAAAGCCTTTTTCAGTGTCTGACAAGTTTTGCTACATCTAGATCTGACAGTTGTTATGTGATATGATTATGTTATGGCAACCATGTTGTAGCCTGTAAAATGGACTTTAGATTCATGTCTTTAGATCCTTTAAACAAGCAATAGATCGAATGGAGTGATCGGTCAAAGTAGCATCCTTGATTATGTTTTCTGGAATTTCCAGAAAACATGTGAGCTAAGTTTCTGACATAGTTTGACCACATGATAAATTGTGATTGTTTTGTTGTTGGACCGATTTGTTGCTTTAGTGTTGTTCCTTGACATGAGGACTATAACTTAGAACAATTAGATCACTAGAAACATGACCAGAACATAAAGGAAATCGAGCATGAAAGTGATCAGTTGAACTGCTGGGTTTCTGGGAAAACCCAGAAACACTCTGACAGCATGTTTGCTTGCCCAGATCTCATTTGTGTTATGTTGTTTGATATTGATTGTTGCTGATACTTGTAGTATTACATTAATACTACAAGATCAAATTCATATTACACCCAAAAGCTATATGATCTGTCAGATATTCTTGGTCAAACTAGGCTACTTGATCACTGTCACGAATGTTCTGGGTTTGGCCAAGAATATGAAGAACACCTATAGCGACGGTTCCATCGCTACAGGCAGTCTATAACGACACTTAATTTCTAAAAATTATATTTTTATTAAATAATTACTGAAAATTAGTTTTTAATTATTAAAAATATAAATTAAATTATTAAAAATTATTTTAAAGTCTGAAAATTAGTTTTTAATTATTTTGAATATATTTCATAAATATTTAATATTTTTGAAATATTAAAGGTATTTAATTTATTTAATTATAATATTAAATAAATTATTTAAAAATGATTTTAATACATAAAAAATTATTTAAAATTATATTATGATATAAGAAAATATTTTAAGTTATTTTTAATGACTTTTAATATTTTCTGATAAATTTTATTAACAAATTAATATTAATGATCATTAAGTTATTTAATAAATGAAATAAATAAATAATGATTTTATTATATTAAAAATCATTTTAAATAATAATAAGGTATTTAAAAATATTTTAAGTTATAAAATATAACTTTCAATATTTAAAGGTAAATTTGATTAATTAATTATTATTAATGATAATATCGTTTTAAATGAAAATAAAGTGTTTAAAGATATTTTAAGTTATAAAATATAACTTTTAATATTTAAACGATAATTTCATTAATAATGTAATATTAATGATATTAATTTAACATTAATGATATTAAATTTATTTAATAATTATATTAAATAAATAGTTTTAAAATGGTTTTATTAATTTAAAAATTATTTAAAAAGGGATATAAATGAATTAAAAATATTTTAAGTTATAATTAATGATTTTAATATTTTGATTAATAGTACATTAATATTTAAATATTGATGGTAATTATTTAAAAGTGATTTTAAATATTTTAAAAATTATTTAAAGGCAATATAAATATTTTAAAAATATTTTGAGTTATTATAAATAACTTTAATATTTTGGCAATAGTTTCATTAATAGTTTAATATTAATTAAATATTAATGATAATAGAATTATTCGATATTTAAATCATTTAATAATGATTCCGATGTTTGAAAATTTATGATAAATTATAATAAATGTTTCAAAATTATTATAAGTCATTTAAAAATAATATGACTGATACTTATAGATATTGAGCTACAGAATAGAGTCTTAGACTCGATAATTACCCGATAAAACTGTCGGTACACCGACATATTTCAGAAATTGATCTGAACTTAGATAATTTAATTAGATATATGATTGTTTGTGATCTAGTGACTGCTAAACCTATGTGCCAATATGATTAGGTTATGTGCTGACTGCAATAAGCAGTATTATGTGTTACGATATGTTATTCTAATTAGTAAAATAATTTTATTACTGATAGGTGGTTATATAAAAGATAAAACTAAGTTGTGAATTGTAAGCAGCGTACCAGCCAAATATCCTACTTTTGCATTTCCTTTATGCAATGGACAGAAGTAAGAGAGTTTTAGAATTATATTATTATTGTACCAGATTATTAACCCTATTGTTATATATGTTATATCTGATGATTATCAACATAGTATTATATTGTAATTCAGGTATATATATTCTGTTAGTTAATTTCTAAATATGGTTATTCAAGTGTTCCCACTTAGATAATCATTGTATTTAATCACATGTTGATATATATATATATATATATATATATATATATACACACACACACACACACACACACACACACACACACACACACACCTATTGATCACCAGTATGTATACAATAAGTAAAAGCCGTCTAAGTTATTTGATCAACTAGACACATATTAAGAAATGTTGTTGAACATGATAAAACCTTTTTGTATCCAATCAAATTATTTTGGTTCGAATTCCCGACTAAGTATGAACATCCCGAACATGGAAAAACTTTTATGTGCCCAAGGCGGATAGAGTGAACGATAATATCGTTCTTGCATGTAGTATTGATCAATACAAGGCATAACGGGCTTATCACCCCCGTGCCCGTAAGTTATGACGGTTTGTGGCTGAAGTTCTGCTAAACTATTCAAAAATTGAAAACAATGTTCATAGTATGTCACCTTAACCCTATTTATAGTCATTATGTAGTTTCAAAAATTTAATAAAGAGTTGTTATGTTATTATTATCAGTTCAGATTTACTTCACAACTATTGATTGGTTGTAGAAGGGTAGTTCAAAGAAAATATTTAGTCCTTTTAACTAATATTTATAATTATTATTACTTGATGGGCACTCAAATGCTCATCCTTGCTTAATTTAAATATTTTCAGTTAAGTGTGAACAACTTGAAGGCTCTGCTAAGAACAAGGGAAAAGGAAAGGTTGCTGAATGATTGCAATGTTATCTTATGTAATAGTTTGATATTATTAAGACAGTGATATATATTATCTATCATGTTATGTAAGGAATGTATTAAAGGTTACATACTTGGGATTTAGACTATGATAAATATGTAAATTAAGTTGGTATCTATATTATTGTTATTATTATTAGTATTATTCCGCTCATAGAAATGGTATCGTGAAGCACCAAGTTCGGGTTTCAAGTACCCGAATTTGGGGACTTTACAGGTAGGTATCAGAGCTTAGGGTTGAAAACCTTAGGTGGGATAGACCTTAGGCTATAACCTTAGAACAGAGGGAAACGTTGAAAATATAAATAACTCACATAGAGTTTAAAAAGAGATGAATTGAATAAATTCGTCGTTAAACAAAATAAAAGATAACTTATATAAAACTATTATTTGATGTGTGTATATACGATATGCTAATCAGGATAATTTATGTGTGTAGATGTCTGGTGGAAAAGGCTTGTTATATGCTTATAGCATGAAGAAAGATCAAATCCACACACCCGAGCTAATATCGAAGCCAATAGCTAAAATAGAGGCTCACAATAAAAATAACTCTGATGAGGTGGTTATTTTGGAAAACGTATTACCAGATCCGGAGATGGTGGAGCTGACAGATAGTGATTCAGACACTAAAGTTGAAACTGATTAAGCATCAACGGAGGTGCAGAATCTGAGGAACAAGGCTTCTTCTCTGGAAAAGCTGTGGAAAATAGAAAAGCTGCTAAATAGTCAATTGCGAAAAGCCTTACTAGAAACAATGGAAGAACAAGATAAGCTTAAAATCCGAATTGATCACATGGAAGCCACAAGTAACACATCGTGTGCAGCTCCGAGCAATAAGGGAAAAAGAAAGGTAGAAGACCACGACTTAGGAAAATTCGATAAGTAGAAAGGGAAAAGAATATGTTATATTTGCGGCTATGAGAGATATACCACTCTGTATTGTCCTGACTATAAACCAGGTGCATGTTTTATCTGTGGGATAGAAGGTCATCAGGTGAAGGGTTGTCCAAGAAAAAGGCGTAGTGAATAAGTAGTATAGGTTCTGTTGTGTAGGTCTGTTTAATGTAATATATATGATAAGTACGTCTGTGTAATGTAATGTTCCCAATTTTTATATTAGTCAAGGTTGTAAATCCCAACTTTTATTGTCACAAAGGGATAGCTAATGTTTAAAGCAGTATCTGTTATGCTATGTAAAGTATTCATTAAATGAATATGAATCTATGTTTAAGTAACGAAACAAGTTTAATATATTAAACTTATATAATAAGGTTTAGAATGTAAGTTAAATTTATGATTTTATTTAATCAGATAATGACGCCAAGACGTCGAACTCGAAATCAAAGGGCAGAAGAATCTGTCAATAACGCTGATGGACAACAACAAGCAGACCCGATGCAGCACTTTGCAAACATGGTAGCACAAGCTATGCAACAGGGAATATCAGCCGCAGGGAACCCGCGAGACAATCGCTTAGCGAATTTCAAAGATTTTAAGGCTGTAAGACCGCCAGAATTCAAAGGTGCAACTGACCCTGTTGAAGCCCAGACTTGGGTTAAAAAAATTGAAAAAGCATTCGTGATAGCTAGGGTAGCTGAGGGGTAAAAGACCACTTTTGTCACCTACATGATGAAGGGTGAGGCAAATTTTTGGTGGAAAGTGAATCAGGCGAGGGCAGGAGAAGGTGTAGTTACATGGGCTAGGTTTAAGACTTTGTTTTTCAAAAATTATTTCTCGTCCAGTATGCAGGCTAGGATGGAGGTGAAATTTTTAGAGTTGAAGTAGGAGAATATGACTGTTGCGGAGTACACTGCAAAATTTAATGATCTAGCTAGGTTTGCTCCGCATCAAGTTGATACGGAGGCTAGGAAAGCGAGAAGGTTTGACCTGGGATTAAAATCCTAGCTCTATATCAAGGTGGCGGTATTGCAGATTCCTACATTTACAGCACTCATAGAGAAA
The DNA here is from genome assembly GCA_016801055.1 of Panax notoginseng. Lineage (NCBI taxonomy): Eukaryota > Viridiplantae > Streptophyta > Magnoliopsida > Apiales > Araliaceae > Panax > Panax notoginseng. Next base: position 85,019,312 of record CM029014.1, read on the forward strand.
GCTATTATCGCGGAGGAGGGGAGTGAGGCCATGAGTCTCTACAACAAGGAGCGGAAGAACAAAGGTAAGGTCGAAGGAGCTGGGAAGGCAGAAATTACTAGTGGAAGTAGAAGTGGTAATAGCAAAAGGAAGGGGAGTTACTTTAGAAATGTTCAGGTAAAACAAGAAGGTGTGAAGAAGCAGATGGTGTCGTGTAGGACTTGCGGAAAGAACCACTCTGGGGAATGTCTGAAGGGAAAGTTTGTATGCTATAAGTGCGGGCAGGAGGACCATATCTCTCCCAACTGCCCCAACCATAGGGTGAACAGTGGATATTTTCTATGCTGGTCGACTGAGCATAAGGTGAAAGATTGTCCGAAGAGGAGGACGGAGGCAGGGAGTGTGAATATTGACAAGGGCAGCGGGACTTTGGCAATCACGGGACCTACGTCATCGAGCAAGCCAACAAAATCAACAGCAAGGGTCTACAACATGACTGTCCAGGATACGATGGCAGTTGGCAATGGAACTCTAGGTATTATTCGTATACTTTTATTCTCTTATACATGATTTTTCTATATATAGTAAATTATTTTATAAAGAAATTTTGAGGGAGGAATTTGAGTTCTTTTAGAAATCAAAATTTTCCATTTAATCAGATAGACAAGCTTTATGTGAATAGTTAAAGATCAGTTCGATCAAAGTTGGTCGAGATCTACTTGCGAAGATTGTGTATGTTATGTACCCTGGTATGTTTAGGTTTTAGAATGGGGATTCCGGGGACGAAATCTTTATAAGGGAGGGTGAATGTAACAACCCGATACTTTCTATATAATTAAATCAGAAATTTTGCGTATAATTTTTTATTTATTTTAAAGATGAAGATTTGTACAAGATAAAGTGTATATGTATTTATGTGATAAATAAAAATATATTTATAACATGTATAATTACAAATAATTTTATTTTAGAATTATTGAGTATTATAAAGTATATTCTTATAATAATTAATTTTATTATAAAAATATTTTTATTAATTATTTTTCATAAAAATATAATTATATATTATTTAAATAATATATGAAAAGATTTTAGAATAATTATAATAATTATTTTATTATATGAATTTTTGTACAGATTATTAAGTTAACTATTTTACCTTAATTAATAAGGTTAAATATGAAAGATAAATCAGATATGGAATCCAAACCCTAATTTTAAATTTTTATCAAGGAATGAGAATAATAATATAATATTAATTATATTTTTATTTTTCAGTGCTATAAATATGTACTGTATATACGTATTGATAATGGTTGGTCAATTATGGTGTATTATGACCAAACCCTATCAATATTTTTATAAACCCTAGTATTACTATTAAACCCTAGTTTCGAAGTCATACGAGACTTTAAAAATCTGTTACGACACTGTTTTATGTGTTATACGATTTGTGTTTTAGGCAAAGCCTTATTATTATGGAAAATCATAATTATAAATTACAACCCTAATTTCTGAAATTAAAAACCTTAATTTGAAACCTAAACTGAAGTTTGTGATCAGTCAGAAATTGTGTTAATGTGATTAATATCATGTATAGTAGATTTTATTGCTAATTATGAAAACCTAATTAGTAACTTAAAACCCTAATATCTAGAACCCTAATTTGGTGATTAGAAACCCTAATTATAATTTGGTAACCCTAATTATCAAAATTATAAACCCTAATTGCAAAAATTAGCAAGGTTAATTATAATTAGTATATAAAACCCTAATGTTCATGTATAATGTAATTATTAACCTAGTCTAATTAAGGAGACCTTAGTTTTCTATTTTTAGAAACTAATTTTATTTTTTATTTTAAACCCTAAATGAAAACCTAAAAATTTATTTTGTGCTAAACTTTAGAGTTAAACCCTAAGGGTTAAACCCTATGGGTCAAACCCTAACGGTTTGTTAAGTTTACAAAATGGCCATTAAAAATATAAGTTCAATGACCAAAATACTCCTCTTTGGATTTTTTTTATTTGTAACTTGTAAAAATTGCAACACCTTTAGTTGGTGGCCAACTATTATTGACTTGGTGACTTAAAACTACAACAACTCAGCCTAGATCAGCAGCTATGCAATCAAAATACATTGCACCAATGAATTATAAAAGGATTGAGAGAGAGAGAGAAAGTGTACTCATTTGCTCATTTTGCACTCTAGCTCTTAACAACTCTCTCTCTCTCACCTAAAGCTCCAAAAATCATAAGTTTCTCAGTCACATAAACAGCCCCTAGATCACCTAATATCATATTGGAGAGCAAGAATCAAAGATTGAACAAGAAGGTATAAAAACCCTAACCCTATTTGATCTTACATGCATAAGAAAAATTTTGTGGTTCTGTTTGATCATGTGTTATAAGATGTTTTTAGATATTATATGTTGATCCATCATGGATTCATAGCATCAAAGTACCTTAAAATTGAGTTTTTCAAAAACTGTCCAAGAACAAATTTTTGGTCTGATAAGCAAATGTCAGGAGCCATAGATTCTTATTCGTTTATGATTTTTGTTATTTTAAAGCTTTAATCTATACTCTGTCATGTTGTCTTTAACCTGGAAGTGGATTTACAGTTGTTTAATGTCTAGGTTTTAAGTTATAATAGGTCAAAGTCGGTTGACTGACCATGACCGAGTATAAATCTGGGTAACCCAGAAAGCCTTTTTCAGTGTCTGACAACTTTTTCTATGTCTAGATCTGATAGTTGTTATGTGATATGATTATGTTATGGTAACCATGTTGTGACGCCCCCAAATTTGGACCTCCACTTGGTCACTCAAATTCGGTTCATCACGTGCTCAAAGTATTACCATAATAACTAATATCATACCTTCAGAACGGAAAATCTAAATTAGAATAATATACAATGATTTATTATAATTATTCCCCCAAGTCTCGCAACCTACAGTACTTAAAAGATTACATAATAGTATCGAATAAAGACCTATTACATAATCCTACTTAAGTTTAAACATAGTCTTAATACAACATAATATTCTTAAACATAAAAGGGACAAGCTAGTTGCGCTTGCCCTTGTCTGTTCTAGAGACACCTCCATGTTCTTCCTTAACTGAAAGGTTTTAAATAAGCAAGGATGAGCACAAATTGCCCAGCAAGTAATATACAACGAGGGTGTAGGATATAATATCACAAGGTTTGAAATATCGAAGTGTCATTTCTTGGATAGTTCAAAGTGTCAGAATAACATCATGGATAATGAATATCAACAATACTTAGACTAAGATCAATAATTTAATATAAATCAACTGATATATATGAATTCAAAGGCTATCAAGGTATCCGACTGGATAACAATTTATATTGAGCAGTCACTAAGAACTATTGAACATCTACTAGAATTACCAATATTAAACTGATAACCCAAAAGAATCAAGTAATGTAGAGGATCAATCTACAATACTCCACGTTATGCATAACACCATAGTAATAATATACTTATGTGTTGGGGTTTCCAACAGTGTACAATCCCCTTACCATAAGGGTTGGTCAACTCAGTTTTTAAGATTTTTCCCCACCAATCAAATGGGTTTGGACAGTTTTATAAACATGCATATAGTCTAGCCAAATCAATTGGCATTGACTCTTTCACAATATTCACGAACAATACCAAGTTCATTATGAATAATAGTTTTCACAAGGGTTTAAGCATAATGGTTCATTTGAACAAGAAAGCAATATAACTGGTATTCAAAGAGATAAGCTTACGGTATTCGTCGAATAAAGAATGCAAAGATACTTGCACAATAAGAGTAGGGTTTGTGACACCCCCAAATCTAGGTACTTCATTTCCATAAGATTTGGTGCTCACTGTCTATACATTCATACTATCTACCCAAATAAAATAATATTTAAACCATAATCCTCCCTTTAAACAGGGTTACATCATTAAATTAAAAAAAACATCCTATGTTGTCTAACCTTTAAACATCATTCAAGTTCGGAAATAAAATTGTTACATTACATCATTATTAAAAAGTCTATGGCCATCACAATAAATAAAATTACAAGTTTGAATCACTTGTAAATTTTTCCCTTTCCTTCGCAAGTTGAAGGCTCATCTGCCTTCTCAACTTTAGCTGCAATGAGTATATAAATATGCAAGGGTGAGCAAAATAATTGCTCACTGGATATAACAATAGATCAACAGAAGAATAATAATAATAATTGCCAACAATAGGCTCATCAAAACTGAATAGTACTCTAATAATGATAATCAAAAACTGGAATCCAAAATATGGAATATATCTAACTGAGGGTCGTAAGACCATGAACTATGTCCACAGTTGCGAGTAATCTTTTAACTCCAACTTTAACAGTCATAAGACTATAAGGACTCCTCGTACTTAGGGGGATCAGCCCTTCGTACAATGTATTGTGCACAAACATTTCAATGCTAAGCGTAAAGTTCCCCTAATAATAGGGTTGTTCATCTCAATATTTAGAGTACAAGTCCGCACCAAAGAAGGTTTGGTTTGGATAAGCTTTCAAGGGTAATTTGAAGTTTAACGAACATCAACTAGAGGACTAGTTGAATTAATAGTGTTTGATAACACAACAGTTGATCAATAATAACATAATATGGAACAATAAATAAGTGTAAGCGAATTAACTATATATTGAACTCATGCTTAAAAACAACCACAAAGCATAAGTATTGGATGACAATAAACCTTGCTTGAATAAAATTAAGCTAGGACTAGGTATTATTAAATATACATTAAGTAATAGCAAGATGAAAATAAAGCTTGCTCAATATGAGAATGAACTAAGATAATTCAACATTAGAAGCTAGAATTCGAGAAAAATTGCATTCATAATACATGAAGGACAATACAGGAACTTGTTTGACAATAAACAAGTTAGAATACATAATAAATATTGGAATTCAAAACTTGTTCGAGCAAAGTTACCTTCAAAGCTAGCTTGCTCAAATAATGATTAGGAATACAAAGATTCGATTAATGAAAGACTAAAGTAAGAAACTTGCTCAATGTAAATGAATAAAGTTACACAATATGATAATAGAGCTAGCTCAATGAAAGTGTAGAGTAAGAATACTTGCTCAATGTAAAAAGAAAGTTTAGAAACTTGCCTCAAGCGTAAGCTACAATATTAAACTCACGTTCACCTACAGATTGGTTTAGAGCCACATTATCTATTAGATATGCTAACATACCACAACATATATATTTCTAGCTAAACTTATCATCTTAGCACAAGTCTTATGCTACCATATATATATATATATATATATATATATATATATATATATATATATATATATATATATATCAGAATTCCCGAGTGTTAACATCACAACACCTATATAAAATTCATTGTATAAACTAAGTTATCACATAATGCGTTCGTAACCTACTAATCACTTTTACAACTTGGAATTCATAATTCATATAACACAACTCTGTTTTAGTCTTGTTATTACATGTTGGACAAATTAACCTATCATTAAACTAAGTTCAATTGAAAGCCCAAAGTCTGCATAATTTACAGACTTCACTGCCTATTGCAGGGCACTAGCGAGGCCACGCCAGTTTTACACTGGGTTGAAGCGCACCCGCGCCAAAGGGTTGCACGCCCATGCGATACACAGATTCCAGTTTTGTAGGACATGGTTATGACAGTTTTCTTAAGCCAAGTAACACGGATTTCACCCACTAAACAGTACTAATAACATGTAAAAATGGTATAGAACTATCACAAACATATTTGTGAACATAATCCAACAACTAAAACAATTTAAGCTAGGTTAATTTCTCAAATTCCATAATTTTCATATAAAACTCAAATTTTGATATTCATCCCAAAAATCAACACTGTGATTTCAATACTTGGCCAAATCACTCCATTCAAATTACGCTATGCTTGTTTCTTAATGAACTAACATAATAAAGCTTCAATTTACAATTTCACATAATAATTAGCCACTAAAATTGATACTTTTCATGAACCATATAAAAATACATATACTGTCAAAATTTTCTACGTTTAACGAATTTAACATACGAATTTCTTATTTTAAACATAACTCTAGCATCATAAGCATGTATCATCACAATTACCAAGTATATATCCACAATTCACCATTTTTTATTTCACAGAACACAAACAAACCATACCGTGAATTCATATATGCACACACACACACACACACACACACACACACACACACACACACACACACACACACACATATATATATATATATATATATATATATATATATATAATTAGGGAAAATACCTTCAATTAGTGTGACAACTTCTTGAAAACACCTACTGAATTAGCTTTGAAATCCTTAAGATTCCTCTCAATCACTCTCAAGTTTCACTGTCAAGCTCTATCAAACTCTCTGAACTCTCTTCTCAATTTAGCCAAATACCAAGTCACGTAGCACTTAAGCGCAAAGGAAAAAAACTGATAACCTTAATAGTCCTAATAACTAACATCAGTTAAAAGAAACGTATATAATATAAATATATTATATTTATTATTTTAATTTATTTTCTAATTTTATTTAAATTCAAAAATTAGAAATCCCAAAACCCATAAGGCTTTATTTGGCAAAACCCTTTAAATTTTAAAGAATTAATATCTTTGAACCTTGTTTGGATAAAACTCAATTAAAACTAGTTCAATTTATTTTAATAACTCCTTATAATATAGTTATTTGTCATACTTTATTTAATCAAGCTTTCATATTTTAATTTAATTAATTTAAAGAACAATTAATTAAATAAATCATTTAATCACATAACTCAATACAAATAATCAACCATCAAATTTAAATATCAATATAATAATAATTTTCTTAACTCATTAATTATTTATTTATCAAATAATTAACCAAATAAAAATTAAATCAATTAAACAAATATGTATTCAACGATAAACACATCTATTAAATATTTATATAGCTCAATAAATATTTAATATTACAATTAAAATTAAAATTTTGGAATGTTACATCATTCCCTCCTTAAAAGAATTCTGTCCTCAGAATCACCATTCAAACAATCATTTCATCACATTCTCCCCTACTTACAAAGATTCTGTCCCCAGAATCATAGACACGGAATAAACTAATAACTCAGGGTAATTCTTCATCATATCAGCTTCGAGTTCTCACGTAGCCTCTTCGACGTTGTGGTTCCTCCATATCACCTTCACAGAAGGTATCACTTTATTCCTGAGCACTTGTTCATTCCTGTCGACTATCTGTATAGGAATCTCCTTATAAGACAAATCTTTACTGAACTGCAATGGTTCTTACTCGATCACATGTTTGTAATCGGGTTTATACGGTCGCAACACCGATACATGAAAAACATTATGCACATGATCCAATTCTGGAGGTAAAGCTACTTCATAAGCTACTTCTCCCACTCTTCGTAGTATTTTGAAAGGTCCAATAAACCTTGGGCTGAGCTTTCCTTTCTTGCCAAAATGAATTTTCCCCTTCCAAGGAGAAACTTTCGAGAATACGAAATTTCCTGCTTCAAATTCACGATTCAAATTCACGAAACATTGCTCTGATGAGTTTGATAACTTCAGCGGTTTGCTATACCAGTTCTGGGCCTAACACTTGACGTGCACCAACTTCATCCCAATATAGTGGAGTTTTGCACTTTCTGCCGTATAACGCCTAGTATGGTGGCATGCTAATGCTTGTATGGTAACTGTTGTTGTATGCAAATTCCACCAACGGTAGATGATCATCCCAATTTCCTTTGAAATCCATGATGCACGCTCTAAGCATATCTTCTAGCGTCTGGATTGTTCGTTCACTTTGCCCATCAGTTTGCAGATGATATGATGTGCTCATCTTCAGTTGCGTTCCCATGCACTCTTGTAGTCTCTTCCAGAAATTTGTGAACCTTGGATCTCTGTCTGATACAATTGACACTAGAACTCCATGTCTTGAGACGATCTCTTTAACGTATAGCTTTGCCAGCTGATCAAGATTAAATCTAATCTTTATTGGCAAAAAGTGTGCAGATTTTGTCAATCTATCCACTATCACCCATATCGCATCGTATCCTTTCTGGGTCGTTGGAAGACCTTCCACAAAAGCCATTGTGATGTACTCCCACTTCCATTCCGGTATTTTCAACTGTTGAAGTAATCCGCTTGGTCTTTGGTGCTCGGCCTTCACTTTTTGACATGTCAAGCATTTTGCAACGCATTCTGCCACATCTCTTTTCATGTTCGACCACCAGAAATGACGCTGTAAATCTTGATACATTTTCGTACTTCCCGGATGAATCGAATATCTTGAGTTATGCGCTTCTGTCAAGATTTCTTCTTTAATTTCCTGAACTGCTGGAACCCAAATTCGTCCCTCGAATCTTAGCATTCCCGTAGTATCGACTTGGTACTTTACTTCTTTACCCTCGACCACGCTTTCCTTTATTTTTTTGCATTCTTCATCCTTTAATTGTGTGTTCTTCACCTTTTCCACCAAAGTTGGACTAGCTTCTATCTGGTACAATTTTTCATCAGATTCTTTTGAAAATTTGATTTCCAATTCTAGCCTTGCCATTTATCGGTTAACAACATCAACTTTTCTCGGCCTTTCCTACTCAAAGCATCTGTAACCACATTAGCTTTGCCCGGATGATAAAATATCTCACAATCATAATCCTTTATCAATTCCATCCATCTCCTTTGCCGCATGTTCAGGTCCTTCTGTGTGAAGATATACTTCAGACTCTTATGGTCTGTGTAGATTTCACATTTCTGTCCGTAGAGATAGTGTCTCCATATCTTCAATGCAAACACAACCGCTGCCAACTCTAAATCATGAGTCGGATACCCTTTCTTGTAGTCTTTTAATTGCCTTGATCCATACGCAATGACTTTGCCGTTTTGCATAAGGACATATCCCAATCCTTTGTGTGAAGCATCACTATACACCACAAAGTTTCCTTTATTATCTGGTAATGACAACACAGGTGCCACACTTAACTTCTTTTTCAGTTCTTGAAAACTTTCCTCACACTTTTCCGTCCAAACAAATTTTACAAATTTTCTCGTCAAATTTGTCAACGGAGTGGCAATCTTGGAAAAATCTTGAATAAACCGTCTATAATATCCTGCCAATCCCAAGAAACTTCTTATTTCTGATGGAGTTCTTGGTTGTTCTCAATTTATCACTACTTCGACTTTTGATGGATCTACGAAAATCCCATCCTTATCAATTACATACCCAAGAAATTATACACGTTCCAGCCAAAACTCACATTTAGAGAATTTCGCGTACAATTTTTCTTCCTTAATGTCTCTAGCGTCAGACGTAAGTGTTCCACGTGTTCCTCTTGAGTTTTAGAGTACAACAGGATATCATCGATGAACACCACTATAAACTTATCTAGAAATAGTTTAAACACCTTGTTCATCAAATCCATGAACGCTGCAGGGGCGTTTGTCAAACCAAATGACATCACCAAAAATTCGTAATGTCCATAGCGAGTTTGGAATGCTGTCTTCGGTACATCCTCCTTCCTTACTTTCAGTTGGTGATACCCACTTCTCAAATCTATTTTTGAGAAATATCTAGCACCCTTTAATTGATCAAACAAGTCATTTATTCTTGGCAATGGATATTTGTTTTTAATAGTGACTTTGTTCAATTCCCTATAATCAATGCAAAGACGCATTAACCCATCCTTCTTCTTCACGAATAACACCGGTGCTCCCCAAGGTGATACGCTCGGTTGAATGTACTTCTTATCCAACAACTCTTGCAGCTGTACCATCAATTCCTTCATTTCCATCGAAGCCATTCTGTACAGGGCCTTCGATATCAGAGCGGTTCCTGGCGCTAAGTAGATCATGAACTTGATTTCCTTGTCAGGCGGAAGTCCTGGCAAATCTTCCAGAAATACGTCTACAAAATCCTTAACCACTTGCATCTCTTCCAATTTTACACCCTTCTCCTTTTGAGTATCGACTATGTAGGCTAAATACCCCACATAGCCCTGACTCAACAACTTCTTGGCCTGCATCATCGTCAGACATCTCATTTTTCTAGGCAATTTGCTGCCATGAAAAACTACCTTTGACGGAGTCATAAGGTTTCCACACTTCTTTTGGCAGTCAATTATCGCTTCATAATTGAATAGCCAATCCATTCCCAAAATCACGTCAAACTCTCCAAGTTTTATCAGAATTAAATCTACTGTCATAACATTCCCCTTAATATTCACCCTACAGTTCTTGTATATGAACCTAACAGGAATTACTTCCCTATTCTCAATTTCTATGTTTAAAGGAAAATTCAACTCTTCACTAGATATTTCTAACCTCTTAGCAAATTCATCCGATATAAACGAGCAAGTAACACCCGAATTAAATAATACATACGCATTTATATCATTGATTGGGATAATACCTAACACGACATCTTTTGATTGCACCGCATCCTGCACTGTCATATTGAAGGTTCTGGCTGTAGGCTTATTTGTTAATGTTGGTCCAGCAATGGTCAGTGTACCTCCACCAGCATTTCCATTGCTTCCAGTTGTCTCACCAGACTTCTTCTTTGGACACTCACGAGCAAAGTGATCCTTTGACCCGTAGGTGTAGCAAACATTCTTCTTGGGTTAATCGCAATTTGGGGTGATGTGACCCTCCTGGCCACAGTTGAAGCATACTCGTTTCCCTATCAAGCACACACCCTTGTGAAACTTTTTGCATGTAGCACATGCCTCGAACTTCTTCTTCTGCTCGCTTCTTTGCTGATTTCAAGCTCCCACACTTGCATTCCACCTCCTCTTCAAATTGTTGTTGTTGTTTCCATCGTTACTACCTCCACTATTTTTAACTTCACCTTCACTCTTCTTCTTCCTCTGCTCTTGGTTGTGTTTAGTTACAGCCTCGCCTCCACTCTCAATGAGAATTGCTTTCTCCATTACCACTGCAAACGTCTTCAGTTGGAATAGGGAGACCCTACAGTACAACCAGGGCTTCAGTCCCTGTTCAAACCTCTTCGCCTTATGTTCATCTGTATTGACTTGATATTGCACAAACCTCGCCAACTCGTTGAATTTAGCGGCATACTCAGATACCGACATCGTTCCCTGCTTCAATTCCAAAAACTACATTTCTAGCTGACTCTTCGAAGTTTCTAGAAAATAGGTCTCGAAGAATATCTCCTTAAACCTATCCCAGGTCATAATTCCTTGGCCTCCTCGGGTTTTATTGGCTTGCCACCAATAACTCGCCTCTGCTTTCAACATGAATGTTGCAAAAGCAGTCTTCTGATCATCCCCTACCCTAGTGACATCGAATACCTTCTCTATTTCCATGATTCATGTCTGTGCCTCCACGGGATTCATGGACCCACAGAACTCCGGTGGCCCAACTGCCTTGAAGTCTTTAAAAGTCGTAGCTTGATTCTGTGGCTGATTCTGTAATGTTCCCGTTAGTAGCGTTACGAATTCCTGAACCGGATTAGCCTCAGCATTGTTATTATTCTCGGGGTTCTTCTGTCGTAGTTAGCGTCTTGGAGGTATTTTCTGTTAAGATACACCCATTAGATTCTATTCAATCTTTTAAGTATTATATACTTAAATTACACATCATAAAATATTGTCACGTAACACATAACACTTTGAATAAAATAATAACTTTTATTCCTTCATAATCTTTTTGAAAACATCATAACAATAACGTCACTTCTATTTACATTACTTCCCCGAACTACTAAAGTTCTGGGATAACATCATTATCATATCCCATAGGTTACATCACACTTGGGATTTACATATTAGTTAACATTTTATTAGTCTCATCACAGGCACATTCCCTACGATGTCCTACTAAGATAGTCTGTAGCCTTTTGACGTTCTTCTTCCATAATTCAAAACATTGTTCAACCATCTAACACGTACGATGGCAGCGTCTCGAACTGAATAGGATAACCCATGACCCGATCTTGAGCTCGATTAATCACGGTGTTGAACACGTTATTCATCTCCTCCATCTTCATCCTCTTTGCCTGTGCGTCTCTTCCTGCTATCCCGACTCATTGATAAGCTTCCTCGTACGCGTCTTCGGCTCTTGCCCTCTTAGTCGATTCCTCCCTCAACTTGTTCTTCAGTTCTATAATCTTCGCCGTCATTCGTTCATTCTCTTCTTCGGTGTGAACCAGCTTTTCTTCGACATTATTCAGACGTTCCTCTCGATCCTGGATCTTGTCGTCCTTCTGTGCCATCAATGTCTGTTGCTCAGCTACTATCTCTTGCAACTCCTCGACGGTATCCTGAAGTTCCACGTTGCGATCGTAGACTTCATCGTACATATGAGCAGCTATCTAGTTAAGTGGAAGTCCTTCCTCCTCGTCATCCTCATCTGTCTGTGGCAGCTCAACAGGGTCCTCTTCATCCGTCTCTATCTCATCATCCTCATCAGGTATTCTCTCCTGCTCAACTAGGCTCCTCCTCTCTAGCCTGACTGGATCCTCCTATATTAGCCATCCTGTCAACCAAATTCTAAGTTTTCATTACTAATCATTACTACTCGACACTCACGAGCACATAAATTATAATCACATAAGCACATAAGTATTTTATTATTTCTTCCTTAACAACTCGATAAGAGTTTATCATCACTATCTTTTCAAAAATTACTTCCTAAGGCTTTTCCCCAACCTAAGGTTTATAACCTAAGGCTTTGATACCAACTTGTGACACCCCCAAATCTAGGTACTTCATTTTCACAAGATTTGGTGCTCACTGTCCATACATTCATACTATCTACCCAAATAAAATAATATATAAACCATAATCCTCCCTTTAAATAGGGTTACATCATTAAATTAAAAAAAAAGCATCACACGTTGTCTAACCTTTAAACATCATTCAAGTGCGGAAATAAAATTATTACATTACATCATTATTAAAAAGTCTATGGCCGTCACAATAAACAAAATTACAAGTTTGCATCACTTGTACATTTTTCCCTTTCCTTTGCTAGTTGAAGGCTCATCTGCCTTCTCAACTTTAGCTGCAATGAGTATATAAATATGCAAGGGTGAGCAAAATAATTACTCACTGGATATAACAATAGATCAACAGAAGAATAATAATAATAATTGCCAACAATAGGCTCATCAAAACTGAACAGTACTCTAATAATGATAATCAAAAACTGGAATCCAAAATATGGAATATATCTAACTGAGGGTCGTAAGACCATGAACTACGTCCACAGTTGCGAGTAATCTTTTAACTCCAACTTTAACAGTCATAAGACTATAAGGACTCCTCGTACTTAGGGGGATCAGCCCTTCGTACAATGTATTGTGCACAAACATTTCAACGCTAAGCGTAAAGTTCCCCTAATAATAGGGTTGTTCATCTCAATATTTAGAGTACAAGTCCGCACCAAAGAATGTTTGGTTTGGATAAGATTTCAAGGGTACTTTGAAGTTTAACGAACATCAACTAGAGGACTAGTTGAATTAATAGTGTTTGATAACACAACAGTTGATCAATAATAACATAATATGGAACAATAAATAAGTGTAAGCGAATTAACTATATATTGAACTCATGCTTAAAAAAAACCACAAAGCATAAGTATTGGATGACAATAAACCTTGCTTGAATAAAAATAAGCTAGGACTAGGTATTATTAAATATACATTAAGTAATAGCAAGATGAAAATAAAGCTTGCTCAATATGAGAATGAACTAAGATAATTCAACATTAGAAGCTAGAATTCGAGAAAAATTGCATTCATAATACATGAAGGACAATACAGGAACTTGTTTGACAATAAACAAGTTAGAATACATAATAAATATTGGAATTCAAAACTTGTTCGAGCAAAGTTACCTTCAAAGCTAGCTTGCTCAAATAATGATTAGGAATACAAAGATTCGATTAATGAAAGATTAGAGTAGGAAACTTGCTCAATGTAAATGAATAAAGTTACACAATATGATAATAGAGCTAGCTCAATGAAAGTGTAGAGTTAGAATACTTGCTCAATGTAAAAAGAAAGTTTAGAAACTTGCCTCAAGCGTAAGCTACAATATTAAACTCACGTTCACCTACACATTGGTTTAGAACCACATTATCTATTAGATATGCTAACATACCACATCATATACATTTCTAGCTAAACTTATCATCTTAGCACAAGTCTTATGCTACCATATATATATATATATATATATATATATATATATATATATATATATATATATATATATATATATATATCAAAATTTCCAAGTGTTAACATCACAACATCTATATAACATTCATTGTATAAACTAAGTTATCACATAATGCGTTCGTAACCTACTAATCACTTTTATAACTTGGAATTCATAATTCATATAACACAACTCTGTTTTAGTCTTGTTATTACATGTTGGACATATTAACGTATCATTAAACTAAGTTAAATTGAAAGCCCAAAGTCTGCATAATTAATAGACTTCATTGTCTGTTGCAGGGCACTGGCGCGGCTGCGCCAGTTTTACACTAGGTTGAGGCGCGCTCGCGCGACACACAGATTCCAGTTTTGCAGGACATGGTTACGGCAGTTTTCTTAAGCCAAGTAACACGAATTTCACCCACTAAACAGTACTAATAACATGTAAAAATGGTATAGAACTATCACAAACATATTTGTGAACATAATCCAACAACTAAAACAATTTAACAACAATTTAAGCTAGGTTAATTTCTCAAATTCCATAATTTTCATATAAAACTCAAATTTTGATATTCATCCCAAATATCAACACTGTGATTTCAATACTTGGCCAAATCACTCCATTCAAATTACGCTATGCTTGTTTCATAATGAACTAACATAATCAAGCTTCAATTTACAATTTCACATACTAATTAGCCACTAAAATTGATACTTTTCATGAACGATATAAAAATACATATACTGTCAAAAATTTCTACGTTTAACGAATTTAACATACGAATTTCTTGTTTTAAACATAACTCTATCATCATAAGCATGTATCATCCCAATTACCAAGTATATATCCACAATTCACCAATTTTTATTTCACAAAACACAAACAAACCATATCGTGAATTCATATATGCATATATATATATATATATATATATATATATATATATATATATATATATATAGGGAAAATACCTTCAATTAGCGTGATAACTTCTTGCAAACACCTACTGAATTAGCTTTGAAATCCTTAAGATTCCTCTCAATCACTCTCAAGTTTCACTGTCAAGCTCTATCAAACTCTCTGAACTCTCTTCTCAATATAGCCAAATACCAAGTCACGTAGCACTTAAGTGCAAAGGAATAAAACTGATAACCTTAATAGTCCTAATAACTAACATCATTTAAAAGAAACGTATATAATATAAATATATTATATTTATTATTTTAATTTATTTGCTTATTTTATTTAAATTCAAAAATTAAAAATCCCAAAAGCCATAAGGCTTTGTTTGGCAAAACCCTTTAAATTTTAAAGAATTAATATCTTTGAACCTTGTTTGGATAAAACTCAATTAAAACTACTTTAATTTATTTTAATAACTCCTTATAATATAGTTATTTGTCATACTTTATTTAATCAAGCTTTCATATTTTAATTTAATTAATTCAAATAACAAATAATTAAATAAATCATTTAATCACATAACTCAATACAAACAATCAACCATCAAATTGAAATATTAATATAAAAATAATTTCCTTAACTCATTAATTATTTATTTATCAAATAATTAACCAAATAAAAATCAAATCAATTAAAGAAATATTTATTCAACGATAAACACATCCATTAAATATTTACATAGCTCAATAAATATGTAATATTACAATTAAAATTTTGGAATGTTACAGGGTTCGGATACTTGCCTTACGCGTAGTTTATCCTCGTTTAAGTATTCAACACTTTTGAATCCTATTTATAACGTATTATATGTTCAAGATGTTCATTAGCTAGCATAGTCTTTAATCAAGCTTGACAAGATACAATTAGGCACGTAAGGTACAAAATCAGTTTATACATCATCATAAATCAAATACTTAGCTACTTCATAAGCAAATCAAGAATTCTCAAGGTTAAGACCTCTTTACTTATGGACTTTTCATTTCAATGCAACACCAACTTATTGACTAAGAATCACATGTATATATATACATCAGTAGGTTTTAGATCACATTTAGCTTTATAGGCATCATACAAGTTACTGCCCAAAAGTCCAAATTCACTAAGTGTGATTCCAGACTGGCGCAGCTGCGTCATGGCTAAGCCTAGGACCGGCGCAGCTGCACCGTCCTCTGGCCAAGCCAAGATGCAGCTGTCGCCTTGTGGTTTCTGTCCGACTTGCCCAAAAACAATCATACATGATATATTTGTCATGTTAAAGGTCTTTTCATGTTCCTCCAGTCAATCTAGGTTCCCTTTTATAATATATTTCTAATTTAAACATTTCAACCATTTAAGGCCATTCGAGGTCATGAATTCACAAGGTTTAGCATGCTTACTTTCTAAACATACAAGATAGTTATAAAACTCATATTAGGCATGTTTGTGTGTATTCAAAACACATATGTGAAACTAACACCATTTTAGTTGAAAATATGCTTCGTTCAGGCTTTTCTTAAAATGTGCTACACAAGCATCGTATATATATATGTTTATGCTACACGACCGAGTCTAAGAGTGTCATCAAACATGATCACAAATGTCAGATTTTAGTCCTTATGGTATCTTTACAATATTCACATTCAAAGCTTGCTAATAGGTTCAACATGCTTATGTTTCCTTACTAATCTAATAAACACAAGCTAAAGGTTTATTCATGCATTTCCAAGTCATACTCACATGCTTTCAAAGTCAAAATATACATCATGTAGAAATCATGTATGTTAGCTCACTAGGCTAAGCTTCTCATTGCAAATATTTCTAAGATAAAACTTAATAAGTTTGATCATGCTCAAAGGAACTATATACACTACAACATGCTTATCTATGTGCAAAATCAGTCATGCATAGCTTACTAGGTTCACAATTTATAGAACATGATCTTTAACATAGTTTGTTTTCAAAACTTGGTCCAAATCTCCATGTAAACCATACACCTTTGTTAATCATGCAAGTCTAGTCTAAACATTCTCACATTAGGTTAACATATCCATATATACATTATACACTTGCTCACAGGCTAGCTTGAGTCAAAACAACTAACTAATATTGATTAGATTTGAAAACAGACTACTCAACTGAATTCAGCAAATACAAATGTGGCACAGCTGCGCCGTGCCTGGTTCAGGCGCAGAAGCAGTATGCTTCGACAGAACTCCAGCCCAACCTCAAAAATTACTCATGATTTCAATTTTAAACCATCATATATCAGTTGCATCATACTCATATGGTCATATAACAACTATATGGACATTACCCAACCTCATTAACATACAATTACATGAATTCAAGAATGTAAAATTATAAAAATTCAAGACTCCATTTTTACAGAGAATGAAAAGGAAAGAAAGGAAAAGGGATTATACCTCTGCAAATGTGAAAAGAACTTGCTCCAAATGAACTTCTAAGCTCTAGATTACTTGTATGCTCTCAACTCTCACTTAGCAAATTCTCAGACAAATCTCAGCAACAAGAATGAACAAGCACAGCTGTTATTTATAGAGGAACACCAATCCAGACATTGCATTTTCCCATTGAATCAAACTCATGTGTTAAAGGATTGCATGAAGGTTATGGAGGAGTTGTTAGATTGGTTGTTGGAACTCATCATAATCACCACTCCCCCATGATCATGAGTTAGAGAGTTGGAAGAAAATGAAGAACGTAGGCTAGCCTTTTTAAAATACACGTGAATGAGATCTTAGAGTAAATGGGACACTCAATTTAGGACAAAGGAGAAAATATCAGCATTTCATATCATCAAGGCTTGGTTTGGTCTATTTAATTCCCACAATGAAATCTTAATGCACAATTGTTACCATATTAGGAATTCACATCATATAGTCCATGTATATTAAATATACAAAATAAAATAATGCAGTCAGGTATTATTGTCCGGGTAGTTCCATAATTAATTCTATCACTCATGTAATCATATAATAACCTTATTATATTAATATCTTATTTATTTATGTTAAATAAATAATTTAATTCTTTCCCTTGATTAATTACCACTTAATATATAGTCACACAACACCATATAGTATGGTTGTATTATTGCTCATATGCACATAACTGTCAATATAATATTATTATATTACTAACTTACTTATTTATGTTCAATAAATAAATCATGCACTTCCTTAATTTATTAACGCCAATATTAATTAATCCAATAATTGATTAATGTAATTATGAATTTCCATAATCATTATTCATATTTATAATATATTGCAAATAATAGTAATCACACATTATTAGTTAATTACTAAGAATTCAATATTCTACCACAACCATTAACAATTAATTAATGGTTTAATACTTCCGTTGTTGGACATAACATAATTCCTAATTCCCGTTTTAACTCGCTTAATGGATTTACTCGTTCCACAATATGCCACACAAGGCATTTCATAATCCTCATTGCCAAACCACACCTCTTAATACGCATTGATCTAATACGAATCAATTGTATTAACCAACTCATAAAACAATAACAATTATATTCACATAAATAGTATTTCCATTAATATATTTATTTATAATACGTGAAAATTCTCGGGTATTACATCATCCCCCCTTATAAAAATTCTGTCCCAGAATTGCTACAAGGTTACACAAATAGATGGGGATAATACCTCATCATCCTATTTTTTAACTCCCATGTTGCCTCCTCGACATCGTGGTTACGCCAAAGTACCTTTACAGAAGAAATAACTTTATTTCTCAAGATTTGCTATTTCCTATTAAGAATTTGGAAAGGAATTTCTTCGTACGCTAAATTCTTTTGCACTTGAATGGGTTCATAAGAAATCACGTGCTTGTAGTCAGGCTTGTACAGACGCAACACGGATATGTGAAACACGTTATGGATGTGCTCCAACTCAGGTGGTAATGCAACCTTGTATGCTACCTCGCTTACTCGCTTCAGTATCTCGAACGGTCCTATGAATCTTGGACTCAGTTTCCCTTTCTTGCCGAAACGGATCTTTCCCTTCCACGGAGATACTTTTAAAAATACGAAACTGCCGACTTCAAAATCTCGGTCTTGCCGATGCAAATCTGCGTACTTCTTCTGGCAATCTTGAGCTACTACTAGTCTGGCTCTTATCATTGTCACCGCATCTGCGGTTTGTTGTACTAACTTTGGTCCGAGTATTCTTCGTTCTCTGACTTCGTCCCAACATAATGGCGTTCTACACTTTCTCCCGTAAAGAGTTTCATACGGTGGCATGCCGATACTCGCATAGTAACTATTATTATACGTAAATTTGACTAAGGGTAGGTGGTCGTCCCAATTTCCCTTGAAGTCCATCACGTAAGTCCTAAGCATGTCCTCTAGCGTTTGTATTGTTCGCTCACTTTGTCCATCTGTCTAAAGATGATAAGCAGTACTTAACCTTAACTATGTTCCCATCCTCTCTTACAAGCTTTTCCAGAATTTTGACGTGAAACGCGGGTCTCAGTCATAAACAATCGACACCGGCACTCCATATCG